>SJYX01022692.1:9480-40017 GCA_006410675.1 Oreotragus oreotragus
AGAGTCCCTTGGACTGCAAGGAGATCCAACCAGTCCATTCTGAAGATCAACCCTGGGATTTGTTTGGAAGGAATGATGCTAAAGCTGAAACTCCAGTACTTTGGCCACCTCATGTGAAGAGCTGACTCATTGGAAAAGACTCTGATGCTGGGAGGGGTTGGGGGCTGGAGGAGAAGGGGATGACCGAGGATGAGATGGCTGGATGGCATCACAGACTTGATGGACGTGAGTCTGAGTGAATTCTGGGAGATGGTGATGAGCAGGGAGGCCTGGCATGCTGCGATTCATGGGGTCGCAAAGAGTTGGACACGACTGAACAACTGAACTGAACTGAACTGAACATTAGAAATATCTTTAAAAAAAAAGATTGTGATTATCATTTCATGTCAGCTTCTAAAGATTTTCCATAGTATGTCATTGCATTGATTATAATATATTTAACCAGTTGGAGAGTGGGGTTGGGTGGTAATTCACATGACATAATTTATAATCCTGAAAGCCGGGATGTAAGTAAACAAGATGGAAAAGTTCTAAGTTGCCATATAAAATATCACAATGACCATGCACTACAAATATTTCTAACAGCACACCTTAGAGCCTTGCTAAGTTGCCTCAGTTGTGGCCGACTCTGTGCAACCCCATAGACGGCAGCCCACCAGGCTCCCCCATCCCTGGGATTCTCCAGGCAAGAACACTGGATTGGGTTGCCATTTCCTTCTCCAATGCATGAAAGGGAAAAGTGAAAGTGAAGTCACTCAGTCATGTCTGACTCTTCGCAACCCCATGGACTGCAGCCCACCAGGCTCCTCTGTCCATGGGATTCTCCAGGCAAGAGTACTGGAGTGGGGTGCCATTGCCTTCTCCACCTTAGAGCCTTACTCAGAGCTTATTGATTTTTAAGCTGTTTTCAGTCACATTAGAAGTCATTGATTATGACCATAACAATAATGCTCATTCACATATTCCTTTATAGTTTACTAAGCATTTTTCTACATTTTGTCTACATGTTTGACTTGGGTCTCATAATAATTTTTTTGAGCCAAGCAGGGTAGTTTCTATCATGTGTGCATGCTAAGTTGCTTCAGTCATGTCCGACTCTTTGTGACCCTATGTACTGTAGCCCACCAGGCTCCTCTATTCATGGGATTCCCTAGGCAAAAATATGGAGTGGATTGCCATGCCCTCCTCCAGGGGATCTTCTCGACCTAGGGACCTAATCTGGATCTCCAGCGACTCCTGCCTTGTAGACTTCTGCATTGATCCTTTACCGCTGAGCCACCGGGGAAGCCCCGTTTCTATCATAGATTTTACAAATAAAGACATAGAGGTTTACAGAATTCAGATGATACTTTGAAGGTCATCTGTCTAATCTGTCAGAGCCAGGTCTGTCTCATTTCAAACCCAGAGGTGTCACAGGAGAGCATATTGACCATAGGAAGATACCTAACAGCTTGAGGGCCCAGGAAACAAGAAAATTATACAAAGCAGACAGGCAGGATGAGAGGTCAAAGACAGCAGCTTGGGGACTTTTAACATACGGACAAACTGCTTACATAGCTTCCGAGGTTCACAGAGTAGACTAAGTGGAAATACTTATAGCCCAAATCTATCAATTATACCAGCGTCTGCTTCCATTCAGTAAGTGCTGAATTCATTTAGTCAATCAGTATATTTGTATTGTGTGTCACTGTGCAGCTGGTAAGCCTAGATACACGAAATATGATTTGTTATCTTTTGAGACATATTTCAGTCATTTCAAAACTTTCCTCTCAACAAGGCATAAAAAAGGAGACCTTGCTATATTATACTCATCAGAAAATGCTTGTTAGCCTTCCCCTCTACTATATCCTCTTTCCAAAATGCTTCTGTTCCCCAGCCTTTATTAAGCATTTATTCCTGACATCTCTACTGCTTATTGTCATATTCATTTTAATTGCATACGGGGCAGCCCTGGCCTCCCAGTCCTTCCAACCCTGTGATGAAGACCCATCGTGAGACTCGGCCGTCTGCCCATTGCTGCTCACTGCCTCTCATGGTGCTGGGCATGGAGGACCCATGAGCACTGACTCATCTCCAGCCTGGGCAGCATGGGGTGGTGGAAAGAATACTGACCAGGAAGCCATAAGACTTCAGTTCTTTCCACTTCTCACCCTGTCATAATCTAACCTCTCTGAACCTGTTTCCTTTGTGTAGAATGGTTTGCATTATATCATAAGATGATTCAAAGTATTGGATGCTTGAGAGCGTTAAACACTGTAAGTCATGATGCAATAAATATTAACTTTAATATGAGTTTGAAAATTCACTTCACTGAAATCGTCACTTCTAGGATGCTTTTCGGGTTTTTTTGGCTAGGCCATGCGGCAGGCAGGATCTTATTAACAGTTCCTGGACCAAGGATCGAATCAGTGCCCCCTGCACTTGGAGCATGGGGTTTTAACCACTGGACTGCCAGGGAAGTCCCTAGCATACTTTTTTACATGTAACAATTAGAAATAGGAAAAAAAAAATTAGAGAGAAATAATAGATGGCTTCAAAAGCCAAGGTAAGCCCTCTGATATTTTCTTCTACAGCTTTTATGATTAGAATTGCTTCTCCGCCATCTTAGTACTTTGTACCTGTCTGATGGGGAGAAGACGCTAGGGAGATAATTACATTTCTTGGCTTACAGGAAATGTCCTTTTATGATCTAAGACAAGGTTAGGAGGGAACACAGAGGCTCTGATTCCTAGAGAAGCTGGAGTGCAGTGAGGCTGCAGGCCATGTTCATAGTTACGCAGAGAGTGAGAAATAGCACACGATGCTGAAATGGGCTCTTTATCATCTCTGTGTTCTAGCAAGCATGGACCACCAATGGGCATTTTATCAGTCCATCTCCATTTCTTGCCCCCAAAAGGCAGATCATGTGCCTAGAACAGGGCCTGGCACAATTAGGTGCTCAATAAATATTTGTTTAATCAGATTGTTGAACTGCTTCAACTGCTTTATTGTTGATATATCATAAGGCATTATTATCTATGTAATGACCTTATACGTCCTTTTAAAAAATGGCAGTCAATTAGTGGGCTGATATAAGTCTATTAACTGAGCGACTTCACTTTCACTTTTCACTTTCATGCATTGGAGAAGGAAATGGCAACCCACTCCAGTGTTCTTGCCTGGAGAATCCCAGGGACGGGGGAGCCTGGTGGGCTTCTGTCTATGGAGTAGCACAGAGTCAGACTCGGCTGAAGCAACTTAGCAGCAGCAGCATACGTCTATTAAAAAGAAAAGTGCTCCATCAGCAAACCCCATTAGGAGTCCCCCAGGCTGGAGTCAACAGACAGTACTGTTTCCATTATCAGAATGATCATGGGAATATTAGGGACCATAATATAATCTGCAACAAATTCAGACCAAAGCTGAGAGGTTAGTCTTACCTTGTGTAATCCTAGGGAATATTTTCAAAGAAATGCTGTTGTTTCATGAATTAGCAAAAAACCTTTTATTAGCTAAAACTTGAACAGGCAATAACGGGAGGGCAACCAACCCCCAAACGCAAAATGCCTACAGACCTTCCATTACACAGTAGTGACCCTTACAGCAAGGTCTTCACACACCCAGGTAAAACACTGGGTGCTACACTGATGACATGCTTAAGGAATCCTTTGAGTTCTTTCTCCCTTTGTTTCCTAAGGGATGATTTTGAAACCAGATTTCTATAACTTAACCTTCTGAATATGTGCAGAAGAATAAAATCAATTCTCCACATTTACTTAAGACTATAAAGCAAGTTGCAGTGATAAGAAGTTCTGAATTTGAGGGAGGCGGCCCGTAGTGAGGTAGTGAGTTACATATGAGCTGTTACCGTGTAGGCTGCCCCAGGACACACTTACCTCCTGCTGGGTTTTTAAGACAATCCTGCCAACATATCCCTCTTCTGGAAACCAGCTGCTTAAAATCTGCATGATCTCTTCTTCTGGACCAATGGCTCTCTGGAACGGTTGTTTCCTACATTCATTCTTCTCTTTAGATATGAAATATTTTTCCTCCATTAAAAAATAGTCTGTGGCAATAGGTTTGGTATCTTGATCCATAACGAGAATCTAAAGAAAGAGCAAAGGCCAGTTTAGGCACACTTCTGAAGAGTAGCAAAAACTTTAAACCCAAACAAGTCTACTCTCTCGGGGTTCAGATAAGTTTGATTTGCAATTTATAAATGAAACCTACCCTGCAGTGTTGCATAACTCTTTCTGGATGATCTTAGAATTCTCTTATGTCCAAAAAGAATTGTTTATGTTCATTCTGGGCAATGAAACAATTTATTCATAATTGCCAGCCAGCAAAACTGTTTTTCCCACTGATGGAATAAGACCTCTTAATGAATTAAAAACTTTAGGTTTTTCAATCTATGAACTTAGCTCTTTGTAATCTTACAACACAAGACCAAAGGCAAAGAACGCAGTCCAGCTTTTACCAAGATAATCTCCCATTCTCACGTTAGAAATACTCAATCATCTTCTAATCTCATCTGATCTAAGTTCCTGAGAATTCCCCTTTCAATAAAGTCTTGACAGTGTGCCTAGAGGCCTGTTTTCTCTATTGGCTACTGTCCCTGAAGTTGAAATGGTTGAGACCAGGCTGGGGAGCCAAACAGACTTGGGTCTGAGGCCTGCATTTAGTACTTACTGGCTATGAGGTGCTGGCCAAGATATCTGACCCCATGGACACTCAGTGTCCTCACCTATACAGTGGAAACAGTAAGAGTAGCAATTTGGTTTTTTAATTTTGTTTCCTTTTATGACTGAGGCACTGACTGTAAAGTGTAACCCAGGTGCATCGGATAACTTAGAGCCTGCCAGGCTCCTCTCTCCATGCGTTCCCCAGGCAAGAATACTGGAGTGGGTTTATTCTCCAGGGGATCTTCCTGACCCAGGGATCAAATCCAGGTCTCCTGCATTGCAGGCGGATTCTTCCCTGCCTGAGCCACCAGGGAAGCCCTGGTAAGCACCTACTCTTACTGACGTATTCTTTCACATGGTTTTCTATTATCCAGGTTACTGGCAAAAGCTGAACTTGGATTGGCCAGAGAAGGCTGCCAACTTCCGGCATGGAGCAAGCAAACATCCTTCTCCTCAGCCATCCACTCGACTGTATGAGCATGCAGTGACCAGAATCAGCACTTGGTGATTGATTGGTCTCGCTCAGAGAAGCAGAAGGACCTGGGGATGGGGTGGGAGTAGGGTAGAAGATTCTCAGGAAGACTCTGCTCCCTTCACCCCAGACCTTGGTCTCAGGTTGATGCTGGACTGTGGATTTTTGTGGGGCAAGGCAGCTACCACTTCAGCAACAATTAAGGGCACGAAGCTTCCAGGAGTAGGTCAGTTGACACTGTCACCTCCACGAGATGGCCAGCATCACTCCCTCTCCAGTCCTGCCCCACAGCCCTGGGATTACTCACGTGGACAGTAATGTGCTGCTTTTTATGGGTGGTCCATGAAAATGCTTCCTTACTTTTCGTCATTATATTTTACACTGTCTCCAAAACCCCAAGAGTGCTTTGTGAGAGCAGACACCAAAGTTCAAAAACAAAGCAGCCCAAACCCCTTGGTAGTATCTGTTTCATAATCTATGAAATTTGAGACTTTGAGCTGCTTTCTCTGACTCTGAGTCAGTTGTAAAACGTTGGACAAGAGGTTAACCTAGAGATGCCTCTCAAAGAACCGTTTCTTAACTCTAGACTCAGTGAACTTACTTGTTGGAGAAGCTGCTTTGCCTTAGTGCCTCCGTTTATAGAGAAGACAGTGAAAGGCTCTGGGCCTGGGACGCCATGCACTGTGACTCTGTGGGTCTGCAGGCATTTTCTTTCTTCTGTATTAAACATCTGTCAAGGAAGACCATACAGTTTCTCATTCATTTTCATTCTCATGTTTCTAGGCTACATCAATACAGAGTGCTAGTTCTTAGAAGTACACGCAGGGACTCATCAATGCCAAATAAGGCCAACCTTTTATAACTAGATGCACCTTTTTATGGTTTTAGGCAATGGTGCATGTTCCTTAATAGTCTAGTAAGAATATTTAGCAGCATACCACCAAAATAGCAATTTACTTTAAATAACAGTGTTTCTTTCCATCATAATTAGGGGACTGATATTGTCTGAAAGGTATGTCAGTCCTTACTTATGAAGTGACATTCAACAGTGTCTACTGAGTTCCATCTCTCTTCGGGGCACTGGGCTAGAATTTTGATGGTAAAATGATAAGTAAAATATTCTGGCCTCCGGGAGCTTGCTGTCTAGACACACAAATAATTGTAATATAAAAAGTATTTTTGTTAGGAAGAGTTGGGGAGGTGTGTAACTCTCAAGTCTTGAGATACAGTTTGTATGCTGAGATAGATTCATTCATAAAATACAAAATAATTTATGGAAAGCTGACAATGGAAACAGACATTATGCCTGGTTCTGGGGTTTTGTAGAGAAATAAGACATCCCTGGCTTCAAGGTGGGGAGGCTTCTAGAATAGAATAGCTAGAAGAATAAGTGGACAACCCAGAATGGGACACTACCATCTAATTCTTGCTCCCAGGTACCAGGCAGACTGTCCCTGCTTCCCAGGCAGGGAGGGTCACAGGCAGGCAGCAGGCAGAGGCAACACCTCTCTCTCCCGGCCAACATGCTATACTCAACCTCGGTCACTTTTTGAAGGGAGATCGAGGAACACCTAAGACAACAAGGTGAGGGACAGAGAGAGAGAAGAGACCACTGCGGTGAGGGAAAGAGAAGCAGAGGAGAAAGCAGGGCTGCTCAGAGGCGATGGCCGCAGCGGAGAAGCCGGCGCCGCCGCAGGCACAGAAGGCAGCTCTTCAAAGGTTGTCAGGGCCACACTGAAGTATAAGACGGGTGCAACCAGACTTCTCTGCTGGTCTAGAAGTTCAGAATCCACCTGCCAGTGCAGGGGACGCAGTTTCCGAGCCTGGTCCGGAAACTAGGATCACGCACACTGCAGAGCAACTAAACCCCAGCACCGCAACTACTGACGCCCGTACGCGCAGGGCCTTGGCTGCCCACCAGGAGAAGCCAGTGCAGTGAGAAGCCCAAGCACTGCAACAAAGAGCAGACCCTGCCTCTGCCGCCTGAGAAAGCCCGTGTGCAGCAACAAAGACCCACGGCAGCCGCACTCCACCAAAATACACTTAAGAAGATCGGTGTGGCTGTGAGTAGATCACTAAACAGGTAAGGAGGCAATGGCTGGACACCCTTCAGTTTTTCAAGAGCAAGCATACTGGAATCAACCAGTTGATCAAAGCAGAATTCCTTGTCGAGGCAAACCACCCTGCATTACCGGGGTGAGCACTGGTCCAACGGTTCTCAAACTTTTAACCGATGGACCTTACCATCGGTTCTCAAACTTTACCAACGGACCTTAACCAATGGGGAACTTTGTTAAATCCCAGCTCCTGCAATGGTGGGTCTTTTTGCAGTGTTCCTCTCCCATTCCCAAGAGTGCAGGTGCTGAGTCTCCTTGGTACTGCTGCGCTTGCAGAATTACCTCTCGCCTGTTCACCCAATCCTGCTCACCTGTGACATCTGCCCCTGCACTACTGACAAAGCAAAGGATTTTCCTGGTCTAACCTAAACCTTCTAGAAGTATCAAGATGCTTCCTAGCAGGCTTTGCATAATTAGCCTTTTCCCTGTGTTGTTATTTTTGGCTCACTTCCCTGGAAAGCACTATGGCACTAGATGATGAACTTGGGTTTATAGCTGTGTGACTTCAGGTATACTCAGCACTCCCGTTCCTTTGTAACACGGAGATGATACTAATAGCTATGTCATGAAGTTACTGAGGATCAAGTGAGTCAGTATATTCTGTGTTGTTATTTTTGGCTCACTTCCCTGGAAAGCACTATGGCACTAGATGATGAACTTGGGTTTATAGCTGTGTGACTTCAGGTATACTCAGCACTCCCGTTCCTTTGTAACACGGAGATGATACTAATAGCTATGTCATGAAGTTACTGAGGATCAAGTGAGTCAGTATATGTGTAAAGTGCTTAGAATGTGTCAGGTATCAGCCACTGTTGTTTTAATTATATCCATAGCCACCTAATCCATAGCCACATTCCTGGACCACAAGAAAGCCTGCCTCTGGTGTAGCAATTCCCACAAATATGCTGAGTGAAATATAACTTAATTACCAGAGAGGCCGGCACAGTATTGCCAGAGGAATTTTCTTCCATCCTCCTGCTGTTTATGAATAAACTAGAGATTTCCAAGACTTCATTGTGGAGATTTCGCAGCTGAAGATGTCGATATCCTGGAACAATGCAGAATTGGGAAAAGCTTGTTAGCCATGCATTGCAGAGCTCTGCAGAGAAGATCCCCCAGGGAGGGCAGTAAATGACAGGGAGAAAAAAGACCTTCAGGTGGGCAGGGGTGACAACACGCAGGTGACCAACAGATGCCTTTTCCCCAGCGCGCTGCCCCTGGGGACCGTTTGGGGCCACTTAGTGGTTGTAGTTACCTTGCCAAGTGCTATTTTTAAACTTAGACTCAAAATGAAAATTTTAAACTTAAACTCTGTATAGTAGGAAAATCTGATCATTTTTGTATCAAGTCATCGAGAATCACTGTTCTGCAAATATTTCCTCTTAGAGCAGCTTTAGCGATAATAAAGTATTCCAACAATAGAGAGTTGGTTAAAGAAGTTACAGTGTGAGTGTTTGTACAAGTATAAAATAAAATAATATGCAATTCTATAAAGTAACAAAGATGTATATCTATTTACCTGATAAATTGTTCACTACATATATTAGTGAAAATCAGTAAGTTGCAAAACATTAAGGTTAGTAGGAAGCTTACTTGTTAATATTTATACACATGGGCAGAGAAATAAAGCCTGCAAAATATCTACACCAAAAGCACGGCGACCAAGGGACAGCCCTGTGATGACAGAGCGAGACGGTGACCCTCTGCAAGCCAAGGAGAGAGGCCTCAGTAGAAAGCAAACTTGTGGAAACCTTGATCGTGGGCTTCTAGCCTCCAAAGCTGATAAAATAAACCTCTGTTATGTAAGACACCCAGTCTGTGGTATTTTGTTACACAGCCCGAACTGACTAACACAGTCAGTGTTACGACATAACCCAGTGAGTATGCTGTGTGCTACTCACACAATGGAGAAAAGAAATAGGAAAAAAACAACTAAAGAGCAGGGGACTGTAACATGCTGGTGGAGCTCAGAGGCTGGCAAAATGTGCAGGAGGAAGCATGTACTGGGAACTTGATACTCAAATGAGATCAGCAGGGGCATCCCCAGAGCTTGTTGGACAGGCATAATCTCAAGCCCCAGACCCACTGTATCAGGATCTGCATTTTATCACCAAGAGCCCAGGTGACTTGATTGCACATCAGTTTTGAGAAGCAGTGCACAGACATTCTGGACAGGTGTGACAAGCTGACGTTTCCCCGAGGGTCATGGCAAAGCCAACAGACAGCAAGGCAACAGCTCTAATCTTTGCTCAGGACTCTCCACCTTCCCTGCTCTGCACCCGAACCCACCCTTGGCTTCCCACAATGGCCTCCCACCAGGCCTCGACTCCAACCTCAGCCCATTGAAGCCACCAGCACAACCCAGCCCTCCCTGTTCTTGCTTTCCTCTCCTTACAACAGTTCCAGCTTTAAACATACCAGGGGTGCAGTGGGAGCTGTTGAGGAGGGATATATGGGAATAAGAACACAAGGACCACTGCTCCCGAAGCAGGCAGAGGTGGCAGAGGCCACATTTCATAAGAGATGTTGTTAATAACCTTGGATTTTAGAATAACGTAAAAGAAAAATGTCTTTTGAGTTATGCTCAGTGTTCAAATGTGCCTTATCTTCTTCTGCCTCTTATTTTACCTTTTTAATAGGAAAATTTCAAACATACACAAAAGTAGAGAGAGGCGTGTAATGGACTCCAGGCACCCATCAGTCAGCTACAATGATCACGAACTTTTGACAGTGATTCTACCTCGCTTTAGAGCCTTGAGGGAGATGATTCTCTGAGCAGTGACCACCGAGCTGTTGTTCTCCACGACAGCAAAACGAAGAAATACGAGATCTTCGAAGTGAACCCGGAAAAGGAACTGTTCGTTCCACATGGGGTTCAGAGTATTGCGGTGGATGGGCTTTGTGCGGAAGTGGCAGCTGTCCAGGGCCATGCCCAGGACATCGACTTCAATACATGGGCTCCCCGTGCTGTTACTCGGGCACACGTTCTGCCCAGAGACAATCTGAGGGGAAGAAAGGATCAAAGTCACTGGGGTTGCAAAAGAAACAGATGTCACCACTGAGCCTCGCTGCTTCCCTCTGCAAAGAAAGACAAAGAACATTCTGGAATGGACCAAGTAAATGATTAATAAGGCTGCTAAAAAAAAAAACAAAAAACAGAGAGAGACTGGAATCATGGGAAATTGCATGACTGGAATCATGGGAAAGTCTATTTTGTCAACAGCATTCATCTAACTATAACTTTTCAACTGTCAGTATATTGAAACATCTTCAAAAAGCCACACAATTAAGATGAAATTGTTTGTCAAGAAGTTGAGAAAAAAAGAAGGCCTTAAGTGTGAAGCCACAAATGTGTTACTAACATTCTCTTCAAAGTGTTTTAGGTGTATCTTTTATAACTCCGAAATGTTCTTGTTGAATAGTTAAGTTCTGGGTCAAGTCACAAGGAATGCTGTTAGAAATTCATAGCCTTCTATTAGCATGAAGCTATACTCAAGTCTAGCAGAAATGTCACACAGAAAAGGAGCTACTGCTTCCTGTCTGAGGGAAAGAGGAAATGCAGTTTGGTGGTAGGAAAATCTGTGAGTTGGGATTTCCCGGGGGTGTGAGGTGTAGTGAGCAGACGCTGCTTGGCATTCCTCCTTGGGAGGGAAACAGACGAGATCTAAAGATGGACCGAAGGATAACTTCATCACTCCCTGTGTTTTCTAGCACCCTTTCAGTTTTTTTGGTTTTTTCCTCAGCTAAGAGTGGGAGAAGCTAGAAATAAAATTGAGTAATGAGCTACCAGACTCTGACGTTAAGGGCAGTCTGTGGAGTTCTGACAATTAGTTAATTAGACAATAAAGGGAATAAGGAAAGGCCAGGAATGACTGTAAGGAGGGAAGATGTTTAGTTGATTTGTATGTTGATGCCTGTTTTACTTTTTATAAGAGCCTATTAGAGTTTAAGAGGACTTGCGTTAACAAGGACCTCAGCTTCTATGGGGTACACTGAGAGTTATGATTCTGAGGACCCTGGAAGACAGCATTACCATCCCAGTATGGAGGCGGAAGTTGGGGAGGGGGGGTCTGGCAAGTATAGTACCTGCTGACTGTACATCTAAACCCCAGCTGCTGCCTTCTGAGAAGTCAAGAAATTCTTCTGGGAACTAAATCTGCACCAACAAAATTGTGACATGAGAGTTTTGCCATGCCTTGAAGTCAAAGGCAGTTCATATTCAGTAGGGCTTCAACACCTTCTTATATTCTCTTGGGACCACAGGGGCCAGACTTACAGTTAAAGAATAGATGGCAGGCTCCACGCTGTCCAGGTCTCTTTCCAAGGGGGAGAACTTCTGATACATGGAACAGTTCTTGTCCCACAGAACTGGGGGTTTCAGAACATAACCACAGCCACCATTGGCCTCAAACATGGCGGCATTTAAATGTAAAGAGAGATCTGTAAAATAGCATCACTTGTTATTTGGTTGCTTAAGTGTTATCTTACAAACAGATTTTCTCTACACTTAAACAGGAAGAAGAGAGAACTATCCATTCACTCCATAGATTGAGTGCCTACTATGTGTCAGCTCATGTTGGGTACCAAAGATACAGTGGGGACCAAGACACAAGATACCCACAGTCTTCGTGGAGCTCACTGTCTATGGGATATACCTCATTTCCTGCTCCAACCCAGGAGCCGTTCAAAAAAACTCCTGCCACTTAAAACTCCTTTCGCAAATTATAATTTGCAACATCCTTTCAAAAACTAATCTTTGAAATACTTCATTTTATACTGAATCTAAGAAAGGCATAAAGGCATTTTCTTATCCCCAAACACCAAACCATGCAGACAATCATACGACTAATTCTTGCCTTTTCAAACGTTAAGATAAAATCTTAGAATCCAAGAAAGACCAGAAAAAGAGCCAAAGAAACATATCTTTTCCTTGAAATCTCAATTTCAACTCATAAATTACAGTATTTCTACCTCTATTTTTAAATTGTAGTTAAGTATGAAAAAACAATTATTATCACATGTGATTCACATTATGTCCACAATCCCCTCCATAATACACTCTGGGAACCCTCACAACAGCTTCCAGTCTTCTGTGGCCAGAGTTTATTTGGCAGAGTTGTCTGATGAATGGTTGGATCCTTGCAAGGTTTGGGGCTCGTACACACCCAAATGCTCATCTGATGGCACAAGTTTGTAGAAAAGCTGCATTCCAAGTGAGCAAGAAGTTTATGAGATACACCTGACAAGTGTCCCGTCTGGCAGATTCCTTCCATGTGCAGAATGAACTCTGCTACCTGGACCTACACCAAGGAAAAGTGTGGCAAGTAAGCCCTGCAGAGTGATGAGAAGTTGACCTCTCTCCTTGTCTTGTGAGTAAAAAAACTTCCCCATAAGTGGGGTTGGCCGCGACTATTTGCAGGCATTTCTGGGGTCAGATGTCTTACACACACATCAAAGCTCCTTGAGCCTCTCTCTCCCTTATCAATAAAATTAGTGCACTGGATGCTACCACCCCCAATGTGCCTGATTCACTGGGGACAATTGTCTTGCCTGCAACGGGAGAAAACTCTCTTCCCGGGATATCCTGTGACAGAGGAGCACAGACGTGGGTAGGGATGGGTCAAATGATCAAGCCCTGTTCTAAGAACTTGTGAGTACCAGTGCCTCCCGATAACCCACGAGGCAGATTCTTTTCATATTTCTCATTTTTACAGATGAAGAAACTGAGGCATGATAAGTGAAAAAGTCCAAGGCATCTAGCTAGTAAGAAGTGAATGATAAGGTTTGAACCCAGGCAGCCTGACTCACAGTTCCCTAATCTTAAGAACTGGGCCATATAATGTACATCTCGCAAGGGTGTCATAAAGATAAGCGAGATCATGTGCAAAAATCCCTACCCCAGCCTCTGGCACATAGAAGGTGCTCAATAAACAGTAGGTATTGAATCATGATTACGCTGTCCACATTCATTTAGATTTGAAGTCTGATTTCATTGGCACTGTGTCTATCCTTGTAGCTCTGCAAAACTTCAAAGCACTTTTTCCTAACTAAAATCTCACTTGGTGATTTGGTATGTAAAATAGATCCACGTGGAGCTGCTCAGTTAGAATAAAGATGGGGCTTAAATCTAGCCCTCCTACTGCCCCCTAGGGTGGTCCCCAAACTTCAGCTAGGGCTGTAGTTTTAAAACCTCTGCTTTAACCAAGAATGAACGTGCACAGATGTATGTAACTCCATCAACCCTCTTAGTCAATGCATGGGATGGCACACTAAGCATATCCTTTACCTTTGTGTCCTTCTAGTCATTAAAAACCCTATGTGAAGTTGACACATTCTCATAATCATTACGCTATATTTGGGGGCTGGAAAAGTCACCAGAAAGTGTGTGACGATCATTCAGGAAAGCACAATAAATATTAATAGAAGTTTTTCTTTTGACTTGGGGCTGCATTTCTACATACTTGTAGGTCCTGGGACATGAGGGAAGAATCATTCTGACCCAAATGGAAAGAACTCTGAGGGGCTATTGCCTATAATAACCAGGGTCTGCATATCAGGATCAGGTCAGTTTCCAAACTTAACAGTTGGTTTTGGTGAGTGTAGACCTGGGATACTCCTGGTTTCAGATCACTGCAGACCTTCTTGGAGTTAATGGAGCCATTAGAAATCTTGGGAAGAAGTGACCCTAAGTCCATGGACACACCTTTGGGGCACCAGGGTCCCCTGAAATTCAGGAAGCTTAAGGCAAACGACCCATGGAACATATTTGGATTATTACAAGGGGTATGGGGAAGGGGTTATTTGTTAATTGGTTGGGATATTTCACGGAAAATCAAGCATTCCCTAACCCAGGAATTTTTTTTTTCTTCAAAAATTAAAAAATAGTGATTCCAATGTTGACTCTTATCTGTCTGTTTGGACTTGAAATTCAGCTGGCAATACCTAGAAGGGATCTGGATCAAAAATCAAGAATGATAGGTTCTGCTGAGACTCATAAAGACAGTGTTAGCTCAGCACAACATGCATTTATTGAGCACCTACTGTGTGCAAGAGATTGAACTAGGCTCTACCCCCAGTGTGCAAGAATGAAGACCATTTTTACAGATGAACTGAAACTGCATATAGTGTGAGTTTCGTCCAGCGTGGAAGAGGCTTCATCATTACTGGCTGCACTGAATCAAGAGAGGATTTATGGTAGCACTCCCTCCTGGGTTGGAGGATGACATAGAGAAACTTGAGGATCAATTACATGACACAGCCACCTGCATCCCCTGAGTGAGATAGCTGGAACACGCACCCCAGCTTGATTTGGGAAAGAGGCTGAGCCTCCAGGGATGAGTGGAGGCCAAGCTGCAGCCTCCGTGCGTGCTTCCAGACCACAAGGAGGCCTGAGGAGGGCCCATTCCCGTGTCCCCTTCAGCTGTGGCTCCCGCTGCCATCAGTGGAGCCGGTGTGTCTACACCAGCCTCAGCACTTCAGGAGGAAGGACACGTCCCAAACCAAGTGCATTTCCATTTCCTTGAGAAAACCGTTTAGCTAGTTATTTTAGTTCACTTAAAATATTTCCGTATCATCTCAACCAAGGGCGCCAGTGGACACAAGGCTACAGACAGGGCCAGAGATATAAACCCACAAGCCACTTGGGACAGACTGAAAAGAAATTTTTACAGTTTTGAAAATATTTCACTATTATTTCCACTTGCGAGTCCAAATCATACTGTTTTCATAACTTATCAAAAATACTTAATGAGAGCTAATGTTTGTGGAATGCTGACTGCACTCCAGGCACTATGCTAAGTATGGTATTTCACCTGCATTATCTTATTCAATTTCAACTGAAAGGAGCAAATATAACAAGGGCAAGAAAATATGACTGACGTCTCTAACCAGGGTTGGCCACAATTGGGCTCTGGTGGCGCCATTGCCAGGTGGCTGGCTGATCCCAGAGCTATAGCTGTGGTTTGACCTTGGCTGCAGACAGGGTTACGCCGTGGTGGATGGGTCAGCACGGTTGGTTAGGATCTGATTCAGTGCACGTGAGAGGAAGCCGCAGGCTGCTTGACTGTTCAAAGGGAAGAATCTGATTTTTGCAAGAGCTTCGAGGAAATGTTCCTCATCTGCTCTTTCTTCATCTGCTGTAGCTCCCCCACCTCCCCCCACATCTAAGTGGAACCACAGCGCTTTGTCCTCTAAGCTCTGAGAGTCCTTGAATTTATAAATCATTCTGTGACCGGGAGTAACTTAATTGCTCTTTGTCTTGGTTTGCTTATCTGAGAAATAGGGATTATAAAGGTTCCTACTTCTTAGGGTTGTTTCAGAGATTAAATGAGATAACAAGGGTCAAGAATGAGCACAGGCTGTGGCTGTTTATTCTCTCCCTTTGCGACCTCATGGACTGTAGCCCACCAGGCTCCTTGGTCTAGGCAAGAACACTGGAGTGGGTTGCCATTCCCTTCTCCAGGGTATCTTCCCAACCCAGGGATCAAACCTGGGTCTCCCACACTGCAGGCAGATTCTTCACCACCTGAGCTACCAAAGAAGCCCAATGCACAGGGAGCAGCACGCAGCTAAAGGTGTTTGGACTCTGGAGTTTTCGGCCTCACCCGTTATCCCCAGCGAGCATCTCACAGGCAGAGAAGTACAAACACTGCTTTCTCTGTCATATAATTCACAGGCTTGTTTCCTTTGCATTAGCTGCTCGCTGAGCACTGACCATTCATCTCCATTTCAATCTCAAAGGGATGAGAAGACGCTAAAATGGTATTAACTTGCAAAGTGTTTGGAAAGACCCTACTTTTTAACTGCAAAGAAGAAATGAGCAAGACAGTTACTGCTGCTGCTGCTGCTAAGTCGCTTCAGTCGTGTCTGACTCTGTGCGACCCCATAGACGGAAGCCCACCAGGCTCCACCATGCCTGGGATTCTCCAGGCAAGAACACTGGAGTGGGTTGCCATTTCCTTCTCCAATGCCTGAAAGAGAAAAGTGAAAGTGAAGTTGCTCAGTCTGTCCGACTCTTTGCGACCCCATGGACTGCAGCCCACCAGGCTCCTCTGTCCATGGGATTTTCCAGGCAAGAGTACTGGAGTGGGTGGCCATTGCCTTCTCCAAGACAGTTACTAAAGAGTGTTAAGAAATCTCTACCCCAACAGGTCTTTAAAAACAAATTGGACACAGCTCTATTGATAGCAGTCCTATTTTTGAAAAGTGCTTTAACAACCTGGATGTCCATCTGCAGACGGGTGGATAAGGAAGTTGTGATACATATACACAATGGAATATTACTTAGTGTTAATTAAAAAGGAATGCATCTGAGTCAGTTCTAATGAGGTGGATGATTCTGGAGCCTATTATACAGAGTGAGGTAAGTCAGAAAGAGAAAGACAAATGCTGCATATTAATGCATATATATGGAATTTAGAAAGATGGTACTGACTATCCTACCTGCAGGGCATCAAAGGAGACACAGATGTAAAGAACAGACTTTTGGACTCAGTGGGAGAAGGAGAGGGTGGGATGTTTGCCTGGAGAATCCCATGGACGGAGGAGCCTGGTAGGCTACAGTCCATGGGGTCACAAAGAGTCGGACGTGACTGAGCGACTTCGTGTTCTTTCTTTCTTTCCAATTAAAATAAATAAATTAACAAATAATAATAATAATAAATTAAAAGTGCTTTAAAAATGGAGCAGGAACAAGAGACTATTCAGGGCTCCTTGAGGGTCTTTCCCCCTATCGCCTTAACTCTGAAAAGTCAAGAGTACAATTCAGTGTCTGATTCTCTTCTCTTTCCTGTCTTCTGTATTTTTACCCTCACATAGGCCCTAGCTGGCACTCTCGCCCCCTTGAAAACATGTGTTTTGTTGAGATGTAAGATATAAAGGAGCAAGGGGAGAGGCACCCTGGGAGAAGCAGGCCCATTACCATCTGTCTGGTAGTTGAGTGCCACGAGCTGTATCCCATGGAGCCAGAACAGGAGGGGGTTGGGGTTGGAGGAGTCGATGCGGGTGGCAGCCGGGTACGTCCTCAGCAGCTGGCAGGCGGTGTGCTGGATCAGTTTCTGAGAATACCTGCGACATAGACGTTTGGCGGCATTTTCATTCAGTGAGGAGATATGGTAGCATTTGGGAGTTCTAATGATAGCGCTGAGGGACGTGGTTGGGTTGACGGTGAAAGCAGAGTCCTCCCAGGCCTGTCGCATTCCTTCATAGGAACCTAAACCCCCCCAAAGATTAGCCTCAGATTAGTGCAGAACACTTGTGATATTTTAGAAAGAGAAACCTGAACAACATCGCAGGCTACAATCACAGCACATGACCCACCGGCATGCACCTTGAGTGTTACCTGTGAGTTAGTCCACCACCTTGAGACTAAACGACAGCTGTTAAGGGTGTGCCTTCCCCCCTGCGAGGTGGAATGCTACCCATTCACGAGTCAATAGATAATAAAGCCAGCTAGATCTTCCCCCCAAAAGGGATAGCTATAGAGCTTGAAAATAAGTGTAACACCAATTTAAATTAAAAGCCCTAAAGTTCTTTGCCTCAGCACCTCATCTGTCCTGTGGATATATTTGCACAGATATAAAATAATATACATACAAGGTATTCACTCTAGTAGTATTTTCTTTACAGTACACACACACACACACACACACACAAAGCAACAAAATCCAGGAAGCAACCCAGAAGTTCTACCAGTGAGAAATGGTTAAATAAATGACAATATATCCATACAACAGAATACCACAGGGACATTAAGGAGGATAAGGTAGATTATATGTACAGAAAGCGAAAGCTATAGTGCATATAAAAGTTATACATGTCTAGTTATATCCCATTTGGATTATCTTAAAAAGAATCTTATTTTTCTTGAACTAAACACAATAAACTTAATAGCAGTTACCTCTGGGGAGTAGAACTGGGATGGGGCGATTGGAAAGAAACTTTAATAGTATTCTATAGTTTGAGTTTTTTTAACGATGAGAATTTATGACTTTCACAATAAAAAATAATTAAACATAAACTGGATATATCTTCTGGAATTATAATGGGGAAGATTGTAGTTCCAAGAAACATGAGAAGGTTCCAAGGTGACTCCAATTTTTACTTTTGAGGCAAGCACTCTTAGAACATTTTCAGTGAAAGACTATTTTTTAGGAAGTTAAGAGAATAATTTTATAATTAAAAAAATATGTATACCACAATTATATAATAAGAATAATTATGAATATAAGAAAAAAAGATTAAAAATTTCCAGGGAAGTGCTTAGTAAAATCTCAGAATCCTCCAGCATGCAAAATCAGGCAAAGATATTGTCAGAAGGTGACTTTACTTTTTCCAGATGTTTTGTTAAATGGTGCTGTCTCCCCAGGGCTCATTCTGCCCGTATTGTTGCCAAAAATGGACTTCCTGCTTTTCCTTTCTTTTCCTCTGCTAGAGCCAGATGCATTTAGAGTTGACAGGCCTGTTCCCATAAAATGAAAATAAATAAGCCAAAAACTACAAGCAAGGGAACTCAACATTTTCCATCCCTGCTAATGTTTATTTTGAAGTCCTACTACTCCCTTCTAACTCAGTACAGAAGATCTACTAGCATTTTTAGCACAATTAATAATAGCATTGCAAATAATGACAGTGAAGTTTTTCTCTCTGTAGGCAAATGGGACAAGACCTACAAGATTATTACAGGACGACCACAAAATCACACCCATACTTATTTGGTTATGCAACAGAAAGATTTTGAAAAACTGCAAGAAAAAAATCTTTTAGAGCCTAAAAGATTAGACTCCAGAACCTAATCAGCACAGTTTGGAGAGATGAAAGAATGGCCTAAGGCCTGAACTGTCAAATAATTGTGTGCTAAGTCACTTCAGTCCTGTTCGACTCTCTGCAACCCCATGGACTCTAACCCGCCAGGAACCTCTGTCCATGGGATTCTTCAGGCAAAAATACTGGAGTGGGTTGTCATATCCTCCTCCAGGGGATCCTCCTGACCCAGGGATCGAACCCACAGTCCCTAAAGTCTCCTGCCCATTCACGGGCAGGTTCTTTACCACTAGTACCACCTGGGAAGCCCATATCATAACTGTCCAGGATCAATTCCTGCGCATAGGAACCTTGAGTTAACATCTACCTTCTTGGTTCCTCAGCTGCCTTATCTGCAAAATGGGTGCAGTGATAGAAACTCTCATGGGGTTAATCTGAGGATTAAATGGGAAACAGATTATGCTGATAACTATGTTTCAGGGCTTCTCTTCCTCACTGCTGGTCCAGCCATTCTTTGGATCCTTCCTGTCTGGCCAGTGCAAGGGCACATCAGGAACTTCACAGGCATTTGCTGAATGAGGAAACAAATTCACACCAAGCAAACCTGGCTCCTGGGCAGGATGTAAAGGCAACAGTGAAACCAGAGTTGCCTTCAAACTGGTCCGGCTCTCTACAATTATACCATTAGCAAGTAATTCCTTTACCTGAAGCAGCATTCAGGAAGGCCACTTTAAGATGAAAATAAACCTTCAGAGAATATCATGTGAGAAGACAGGATTAAGTAGTGCTTAATAAGAGTGGCTTCCCAGGTGGCTCAGTGGTAAAGATTTTGTCTGCCAATGCAGGAGACCCAGAAGCGGGTTCGATACCTGGATTGGGAAGATCCCCTAGAGGAAGAAATGGCAAACCACTCCAATATTCCTGCCTGGAAAATTCCACGAACAGAGAAGTTTGGTGGGCTACAGTCCATAGGGCTGCAAAAAGTCGGACACAACTGAGCTCAATGAGAGTGTAGACTCTGGGATTTAAGCCCTGTTCCCTGTGGAGCGACCTCACACACATTACTTAACCTCTCTCGCCACTTACTCCTCATCTCTAAGAGAGTCCTGCTTAGGATTACATGAGGTAATGTACATCTGCATCCTTAGCAGGGTGTCCTGTTCAGAGAAAATGTTCAGTGCATAGTAGCTGTGGGGCTTCGACATGTTTTTTTTTCCTCTGAAGTATCTGAAACTGCAAAGATGCACAATCTTGAACTAGTGAATTCCTATGCTTTATCTTAAAAATTTTTTGTGAATTTTGCCCTCTACACAATGATGTAACAATGGATTTTCTCCCGAGTAAAACTGATAAAGGGTTAGAGTGAGGGGCTGCATTCATTCTGGGGTTTTCCACACACCCTGGCACATGTTGACATACCCTAGGGGTACATGACCCCCACCCCTTTGAGGAGCCTGGGTGTTCTCTGGGGTGGGTGAGCAAGCAAGAAAACAAAGGCTGAGTGATCAAGAAAAGGGAAGGAATCTGGAGAGGCCCAAAGAAGTTATCGAAAGAGCAATGGGACCCTTAGCGGACCCCGTTGGTCTGTTCACCAGTGACAACGACAACAACCATTTCCAGAGAGCCAATTATTTTCTAGATAGCGTGCTATTCACACTGTGCGCCTTATTGTTAATTTATACAACAACCTTGCAAGTTAGAACTGTTTATACAACAACCTTGCAAGTTATGCCTCTTTCATCAGCAGGGAACCCAAAGTGCAGAGAAGTTCTAGAACTATCCCGGCCAAGGTTGCTGAGGAGGGGAGCCCTGCCAGTGAAACAGGTCCGTGATCTGGGGAAGGACACACCCATGGTCTTCATGGTGCCTCCCTGCTCTGAAGAGCTTTTTGCATGGTGGCTCCTTGGGAAGGGACTTGGGATGGTGAAAGGTGAGATGCATTGAAATTGATGATGTAGCAAAATTAAATCAACAGTAGAGCAAAATGAACACTTTTAAAATTTATTATATTCATATAATTTTTTAAGTTGTATCTCAAAGAAATGGACACTGGAGGGTATTTTCCTCCTGAATTATCCAGACAAATCATAATGACAATAAATATTTAGAAGCTATTATGACAATGATTCTGGCAATGCAATTTAGTCATTATGAGAAAGGAAACAAATTTGGGGGAAAAAATGTGAGAAACTTCAACTACTAAAAAAAAGGGGGGGTTAGAATACAGTATACTTATAAACGATGTGTGCTATTTAAACACTTTAAAAAATAGCACATTTGGAATTTTTGTTTCAAAAAACATACTTCATATTTCCTCTTTTATTACATAAATATCAGTTTAACCTTTTACTGCACTTGAAATTTTAAAAACAAGTCAAACAACCCCATGCTTTGCCTGTTCCTCAAGTCAGAAACTGTACCAGACGACCTTTGACCCTTCCACGATCCTCTATCAGCTGAGAAATGTAATCTCTCATGGTGACTTCAAATATCTCTGGGAACTCCTGCTCTTTGTTTACTCAGTGCTTGAGAGGAAAAGACAAAGCCAGAGGAACGTTTTGGGTACAGCAGCAGCTGAATTTATAAAGAACAAGAGATGCAGTGAGTATGCGTCTTGGATGGAGTGGTCTTCACATTTGTTCCTGTGATGAGGGACATGCAGGCCATGAGGCTCATTGACAGTGAAAGAATTTTATCCCATGATAAGAACAATCTCACTAACCGCAGATATGGTCGTAGGGTACTCAGGAGATAGAAAGTCGGGATCTGTGAAACTAAACCTACGTGGCCGGGTTCTCTCGTTTCTTTGAAATCTGTTGTTGTTCTTTAATCTCTAAGTCGTGTCTGACTCTTTTGCGGCCCCGTGAATATGTAGCCCGCCAGACTCCTCTGTCCATGGGATTTCCCAGGCAAGATTACTGGAATGGGTTGCCACTGTTGGCTACTTATTCCCTCTTATCCTCCTCCACAGAATTTGCTAGCAGATAGGCAGTAGCGGCTGCCAAAAGTTTAAAAACAGTTTACAAGAGAAAATCTATAATTGAGAAAGTTCTATGATTTTTTTCCTCCTCTGGTGTGTGAAGAGACCACTGGTTATCTAATTTTTTAATAGCCTAAGACCTCTGTCCCATTTGCAGGGCAGAGTATGAGAACTGGGGCTTAAGATAAAGCCTCTGGAAGCAGGATCTACATCTAGACCACCTTTAAAAAAAATGAGGGTTGGGGTTTTAACTTCCCTCTCTAGGTCAAGTTCATCCATGCTGCTTACTAACATTTAGATGGGTGCCCCAATGCCTGCTGCTTTCCGGTCCTCAGAAATCTTGTACAAGGGAATCTTTCTTCTTAATAAGAGGAGATGAATTTTTCTGAATTCCAGATGTTTATGGATTTCCTGTTTGCCCTCTGCCTCCAGCTGCTCCATTTGGATGAGCTCACTGACAGCACGCCCTAACAAGACATGAGGGTAGCTCTGGGGTTAAGAGCAGGACTTTAGAGGCAGACGAGCTTCAGAATCAGAATTCCATCCTTTATTAACTGAAATGCACTGAAATGCACATTTTTGGGGGCAATGGTTTATCAGCTTAAGTTCACTCGTACTTCTAAAAATGGCCAATGGGGGAAACCACCCCTGAAACTTTGTCCTTGATCTTTGCAGTTTGGGTGAGACCCACTACCTAGCTCAGGGATGGGCCCATGGCATAAGCCCTAGACCAGAGGTCCCCAATCTCCAGGACATGGACTAGCAGTGGTTAGTAACTTGTTAGGAACAGGGCCCCATAGCAGGAGGTGAGCGGCAGGTGAGTGAGTGAGCAAAGCTTCATCCGTATTTACAGCCCTTTCCCATTCCAACTCCTATCAGGTCAGCAGCGGTATAATAAATGTAATGCTCTTGAATCATCATGAAGCCTTCCTCTCTGCCCTCCTCTCCCACCCCTTCCCCCCATGCTGTCTATGGAAAAGCTGTCTTCCAGGAAACAAGCTCCTGTTGCCAAAAAAGATTGGGAACCACTGCCCTAGACTGTCAGAGCATTGCATGTCCTTGATCACAGTGACTGGTTCAGGGATGGGCGAAGATCCAGTGAAAAACAATGAAACTCCTGCTGAAAGTTCTGAAACAGACTCATACTGAAGCTGAATCTAGAAGTATGTGGCTGGCCCACTGCAGCTGCCTTGCCACCATGAAGGAAAAAGGGCCAACGCGGTGGTGGCCCAATGGGGTGACCCTATGGGGAGAGAGGAAAGCCCTGGATCAAGATGCATCTGAAACTTGTTTATCTCTTCATTTTTCAACACACAAGTCAATACATTTCTTCTTTGCTTATGCCAATTTCTGCCACTGTCAAAGAAAAGAGTTTTAACTGATACACTCTGAAACCTTGGGCCAATTATTTCATCTCTCTCAGATTGTTTTATGTAAAAGCAGGGATAAATCTGCCTACTCACAGAATTATTATGAAGTCATTTAAGATGATGTATGTAAAATATTTAATACAAATCCTGGTACTTAAAATTAAGTGCTTAATAAATTTTAGCTATTAGTTGTTATGAATATTATGATTATTAACTATTATGAAGAGAAATGATATGGTCTGAAAAATGATAATATTATGGAATTATCCACATCAGCATCAAAGTAAATAATAATAATAACAAATATTTAGAAGGTACTGTAACAGTGATTTCTGTAACACAGTTTAGTTATTTTGAGACCATTTGCAATACCTGATTAAATAGCATATTGGTTGTATCTTTTGGTATCTTTAAATGCTATAAATGATACTGTCTACTCTTACCTGGGAATTTTACTGCTTGGCAATAGATGACAAGGTCAGAAAGCTCTGGTGCAATCTGTCTGCTTTCCTTTTTATTCTGAGGAAGATAAAATTCTTCTCCCAGTTCCATGTCATAAACCTGTCAAGGGAACAATGATACTGGTTTACAGGGAAGGTACCGATCAGATCACTTACCTCTGAATCCCCAAAGCTCTTTGTTCCTCTCCTTTGTCATCAGTGTGTTTCACTTACTCTATCTTATCCATTTACACATTCTAACACCTTCCCTAGAGAAAAGCTTTCTGAGAGCAAAAGGCTGAGTCTAACATTCTTCATCTTCCCCAAGGGCACATAGTTCAGGGTCTTAAATGTAGAACATTTAATGCATATTTGTTGAACAAATAGATGATGGAGTATGTATCTTCTATGGCTCAAATTTTTGGCATATTTTGTTGTTTTGTTCTCCAACAATGTCACTGCAACTATGGATTTGCTCAGAGTCTAACACTGTAAGGCACTTGAGACTGGGTCCAGGTATCTCATTTATTTTTCCATTCTTAGTGTCCTCCCTCTGCNGGCTCAAATTTTTGGCATATTTTGTTGTTTTGTTCTCCAACAATGTCACTGCAACTATGGATTTGCTCAGAGTCTAACACTGTAAGGCACTTGAGACTGGGTCCAGGTATCTCATTTATTTTTCCATTCTTAGTGTCCTCCCTCTGCTAACACTTCCCAATCAGCCCTGTTCATCTTCTTGGTCATCCCAAACAACTTTAAAACTTCCGGCAATTCACTAAAGATACCAGGTTGTCCTCCTGCCCTGAATGCCCTGTTTTCGTCTGCTTCTCAACTTCATCTTCCAGATGATCTGATAACAATGTGTAATCACTGCTCTTTGTAATTATTTCCAAGCACTGTTGACATGTTTACTTCCATGGCTAAATCACCTCCTGTGCTACCTTAGTGCCTACCACATGCTACACCTCCAGTAGGTACTGGCTAGATGAATAAATGACTTTCTATAAATGACAGAAGGGGGAATTTTTGTCATATCATATCATCACTATATGGGCTTTGGCATTCAAGGGAAAGTGAGGGGCAAGGTGAAGGGAAGGGATAGGGAGGGAGTGAAATCCTGTCTGAAACTGGCAAGAATACCATGTCCAAGTGCAGTCAAACAGAAACCACGTACTTACCTTTCCTTTGTTGCAAGCAGAGTTATCTGCTTTCTTGATCCTCTTGGGGATTTCTTCATTATACTCAAACTGAAGTTTGTCATTACATGACTTATTTTCAGGTCTGTCTTCTAGAATGTTGTCTGAAAATGAGTTGGCAGGCTTTAGTGAATAAGCACTGAATGCCTCACTTAAGGTTGTGGCTATACATCACTCCAAGAATATCCAGGTACTTGTGCTTATCTGTAAGACTGAGGTGCTGACTACATGTTACCAAAATAATGGCTTAAATTTTAAAATTTTGTTAAATGATATATTCATCTTTGATTGAATGGACTAACTTACCAGGAGTTTTGGTACCATATAGACATAATCTAAATGAGAAAATTCATTTTCATACAGACAATTAGAACTGTGCACAGATTATGGAAGATATCCTGTCAAGAAGCTCTCAGCACACATGTCTGAGAAAGGTTGAGTGGTTGAATCACTTCTTGATAGTACAGACCCTCACTTAAAAATGAAGCTATTATTTTCTTTTACCTCTAGAAATGTCAAAACCAGAGGGGGGAAAGGCATTGTTATTTGCCATGCAGTTTTCACAAATATACTTAATTAGAAAGTAAAGTTTTCATAATTGTCTATCAATTTATGAAGGGAAAATCTTAAGGTGAGGAATCAAGATAGATTTAAACATTTCCAAAGTATGACAGATAATCTTATACTTTGCTCTTGCTTTGGTATTTCTCTTCAAAATGACTTTAAAGGTTTTAGGAAAATAAACATGATTATGTTCTTTTAAAACGACAAACAAGAAAGCTCATTTCTCACCCACAATTTACTATCTCATCAGACAACAAATGCTTAGACCAAAATATCCTTATACCAAATCAGGGCCATGCAGGCTGCCAAGAAATAAACGAGATCAATCAGTTAATGACATTTTTATTCTTATAAGTGTCACATGCGAATCAGACCTAAACAATAAGAGACAGAATGCTGACATTCATGCAGTTAAAATGCCAGGTTCAAATGGCTTTACCTTCCTGACTGTTAGGAGCGGGAGAAGCAGTAAGGACGTCTGCTACAGAAAAACAGTCCATGCAGGCTGCCAAGAAATAAACGAGATCAATCAGTTAATGACATTTTTATTCTTATAAGTGTCACATGCGAATCAGACCTAAACAATAAGAGACAGAATGCTGACATTCATGCAGTTAAAATGCCAGGTTCAAATGGCTTTACCTTCCTGACTGTTAGGAGCGGGAGAAGCAGTAAGGACGTCTGCTACAGAAAAACAGAATCAGAAAGGGGATAACAGTAAGGAAATTAAGGCCAAAAGCCAGATAAATTAAATTAAGGTGTGAAGTGAAGCATAAATAACAACAGCTTAAATTACAAGATAAATGAAATAAGAACTCTTCCACTGATTTAATAGTTCGACTATTAAGGGATGCAAAGACTAGCAATAGAAGAAGTACAAACATTATTGACATTAATCACACTGCCACATTCACACTACATATTTTCAGTTACCGATGGTCCTAATAGTCTGCAAAGCACTTCATGTCGAATGGTTAGAAACTGATTAATTTGTTAGAATCATGCAATCATTAGACTTCACATATATGAAGTCACAGAATGCCTATATAAAGTTGTAAATTCAAATCTATAGTGCATGTTCAACACTAGTTAAGATGTACAGCAAGGTTGGGGAAAAATTAACTGAAGTTGCTTTAATAAAATTTAATTGAATAAATATTCATTAAGAACTTACTGGCCAAAAGGCAGAGTAGTACTTCCTGAAATAAATGAGCCTCATTTGCAACCTCCTTTAGATTTTCTGGAAGTAATTTTCAGATAGTTCCCAGGAACTGTCACAGTTTTATAGCCAAAAAAAATGTTTTAGAGAAATTTGTTCATTTTATATATGTGAAAACTGAGGACTAGAGCTGTCACAGAGATAAACTGGGCTACCTAGGTGAGTTGTCAGCCTGACTTGCTTTCAATGGATTCAGAAAAGTGAAAGTGAAGGTGTTAGCCACTCAGTTGAGTCTGACTCTTTGTGACGCTATGGACTATAGCCTGGCAGGCTCCTGAGTCCATGGAATTCTCCAGGCAAGAATACTGGAGTGAGTTACCATTCTCTTCTCCAGAGGATCTTCCCACAGCTTTTGAGGAATAGGATCTAAGAAATGATCTTGACTCCTTCCTGTTATCACCCTTTTTCAGTCTCCCAATTAGAGAATATGTCCCTTGTGTTAACTGACAGGATTTCAGGTCAGTTTTTAGTTGATGGTATGAAGCAGTCAGGGCTTCCCAGCTGGTAAAGAATCTGCCTGCAATGCAGGAGACCCCAGTTCAACTCCTGGTTCAGGAAGTTCCCCTGGAGAAGGGAAAGGCTACGCACTCCAATATTCTCAGGCTTCACTGTGGTTCAGATGGTAAAGAATCCACCCAAAGACCTGGGTTTGATCCCTGGGTTAGGAAGATCCCCTGGAGGAGGGCATGGTAACCCACTCTGGTATTCTTGCCTGGAGAATCACCATGGACAGAGGAGCCTGGCGGGCTACAGTTCTTGGGATCACAAAGAGCCAGACACGGCTGAGTGACTGAGCACATGAAGCAATCAAGTACTACTGAGGACAGTTGTTCAATGGACAGAGACTAGTATCATTGGGGGTGGAAACAGATTAGACTGTAGCTGCTGACCACGATGGAGGCTCATGGACACATGACTAGACAATCATGCTGCTGCATGAGAAGCGGATATTTGGAGGAGGCTTGGCTGTCGTTTTTTAAGATTTTTTTGATGTAGGCCATTTTCAAAGTCTTCAGTAAATTTGATACAGCACTGCCTCCGTTCCATGTCTTGGCTTTTTGGCCATGAGGCATGTGGGATCCCAGCTTCCTGACCAAGAATGGAACCTGCATGCCCTGCAATGAAGACAAAGTTCCAGCTCCTGGACTTCCATCGACATCCCTTGGCTGCAGTCTTAATGCAAGTGGTAAATGGATGCTGGTCTGGGTATATCTTCATTAACAAAACAATGAGAAGTAATATTGTCTACATTTAAATGTTTAAGTAAACAAGAACTTTGGCATTTTTTTTCATGACTACATATTTGTCTTTCAGATGTTGCCAAAATTAAAACAATCTATCATCAGCAGTGGTACCTGAGGAAGCATTTGTAATCTCTAGCAGAGATATGAATTAGGTCCAGATGAAATACACCTGAAACCTAATTCTCTTGGAAGAAGAGCCCTTCACCTGTAAAACAGGGGTAGGTAATATCATTCCTGTGACTTTTTTGTAGCATATCATTAGTCTTCACTCGTGTTGTTTTATCTTTTTGGTGGGCCCAGAAGGAAATGTCTGGTTGGCTTAGTAATGTGAGAACCAGGGTAGGGGGGGCGGGTGCAGAAGGGGAATGATGCTTCATTTTTTTCCATGCTCTTGAAAAACAAGAGTGAAAGCAGTGGAGAAGCATGGGAACTCGATGCTGCCCCCCTGCAGGTGATTCAGGAGATAGAAAAGATTTAACCACAGTCTACAAAAATCCCATGGACAGAGAAGCCTGATAGACTACGTACAGTCCATGGGGTCGCAAAAAGCCGGACACGACTGAGCGACTTCACTTTCTTTTTAAGAATGTGGTCTCTCTGCTGTAACTCTACCTCCTTCTCTAGAAACCAATTTAGGAACAACTCCTGTGCTGCTTTCCACATCCTCTTCTTTCCTTTAGTAATTTCTCTGGTGGCTGACAGAATCCCTTACCTTGCTTGGTCCTCCTTGCTAAGTGACAGGATTCCAGAAACTCTTAGATAATATTACAACAATCTGTATTATTTGTCTATGGAGTGCCAGACTTATTTTGGAAAAAAAAAAGACATCAAAAAACCCAGTAGAAAAACCATCTAAGTGTGCTTCCCTGAGTACAGCGTCAGGTTGGCTCTCTTACCATCAGACAGAGATTCATAATCATAATCATATTCATCCTCTTCATCTTCCTCTTCCTCATTATTAGCAGGTGGGGAGTTGGCATTGTTACCATTATAAGCCTGAGCTTGCATGGATGCTAGCTGATGAGCCTGTAAGATATCAATAATTAAAGATTGCTGATACCCAGATACTAAACTTTCATTAATAGTTTTCAAAAGGACTACCCAATGCTTACCATAGTCCTAAAAAGTGGCTTAACCTATTTTGATTATCTGGGGGGGAAAAAAACCCAAAACTCTACATTCACTTAAAATATAACATCGATACTTAGGCAAATGTTAACATCTTTGCAGGAGGAATCCAGGAACTTTTAGAAAACTATCACAAGGAATTGGAATCCAGGTCCCCTAGGACTACTTCTCTCCTTCCCAGGAGAAACCTGGGTGATTCAGAGAACCATCAGTCCTGAATGATGGGGAAGTAAGTCAGCCCACCCATTTTGAAAAAGAAAATCTCTGCTAAAAAACTGCTCCCTGCTTCTTAAAATACTATCTAAAGTATTTTGACATTGAGAGAAATGTTAGAATTCCTATGGATGGGAAAAAAGAAGAGTTGATTTAAATAAAATTCCTTGAACAATATAAAGTTTTTTCAACAAATAAACTTTTATCAACTTTTCAAAAAAGCTTTTATCTGAACCATCAGTCAGATTAACAAAATAGGCTTAGAAGTTTCTGGAAAGCTGATGTGTGCTATCAGGAAGGTCATGTGCCTCTACATTTGAGTAGAATTACTGTGAGGGAATAACACAGGACACAAGAATAAATAAAAATCTGGGGGCCAAGCATGAGGAAATAGTCCAAAATACAGGCAAAGTTATTTGAGTGAATCAAAAACAGGAAACAATCTAAAAGTCCAACAATAGAGGAACTAAGTCACGCAAGTATATACATATATATACTTGTAAGTATAAGCATATACATACATATATATGCAAATATATGTAATTCTATATCCTTTGTTTAATAACTATGCATTAATACCTTCATGTCTCTATATAATGATTATAATTATACAAAATGTCATGCATAAAAGGCTAAATTTTAAATGTCAATATATCAGGCACAGATTCCTTGGGCAGTCTGGTAGACAAGATCCCTTCTCAGAATATTTTAAATGCATAGAATAAAATATATAAGATTACAAAGGAAAAAAGGAATGTTGACTACAGTTATCAAATGTTAAAAGACAAATCAGTGCTATAGGAATATATGCTTCTTTATTAACACAGTGAAAAATATATAATGGTAGGTCATGTAATGCTTGTGAAATAGTGATGAGCATAAATAATTCTTGGAGATAATGGCAGCAACTCTGATATAATATGAAAAACCTGTGATTTCTATTACTGACAAAGACATACTTTGTCAACTTTATTCTGGTGTGTTTCTTATATTTATAATCAGAGGAAAGCTAAATTTTAGCTACAGTTCAGTTCAGTTCAGTCGCTCAGTCGTGTCTGACTCTTTGCGACCCCATGAATCGCAGCACGCCAGGCCTCCCTGTCCATCACCATCTCCCGGAGTTCACTCAGACTCACGTCCATCGAGTCCATGATGCCATCCAGCCATCTCATC
>SJYX01022692.1:62340-97208 GCA_006410675.1 Oreotragus oreotragus
TACTCTTGCCTGGAAAATCCAATGGACGGAGTAGCCTGGTGGGCTGCAGTCCATGGGGTCGCTAACAGTTGGACAGACTGAGCGACTTCACTTTCACTTTTCTCTTTCATGCATTGGAGAAGGAAATGGCAACCCACTCCAGTATTCTTGCCTGGAGAATCCCAGGGATGGAGGAGCCTGGTGGGCTGCCGTCTATGGGGTCACACAGAGTCGGACACGACTGAAGTGACTTAGCAGCAGCAGCAGCAGCAGCAGAGGTAACAACCTCATGGAGCTATTTTTGCTTTGGTGGCTAGCAGCATAGAGTCTTTGGTGCACTTAACGGTGCTTTAGATGCTCAGCCACAGCCAGCTTCCGCTCCATGTCAGAAGTCAAAGCTTCTCCTCCGTGTTGGAGCTGGGATGATAAAATGGACTTCCTTGGGCTACCAGCATCTTGGTGTTTGAGCAGAGTCCTCTGGGGTTTGGCCACTGCCTATTGTTGGTACCCCAAACCACCACTTTCATAGTTTTCTAAGTAACATTTTGTTTGGGTGACTAACAGAAGCAAAAGTAACATTATTTCTTTCCTTGCTCTCTGCAAAATAATGCAAGCAAACTATTTAAGTAACTCTATAAGCAACAGAAACAAATCTTGAGCTACCTAAAGTGAAGTGAAAGTTGCTCAGTCCTGTCTGACTATTTGGAATTCTTCAGGCCAGAATACTGGAGTAGGTAGCTGTTTCCTTCTCCAGGGGATCTTCCCAACCCAGGGATTCAACTCATGTCTCCTGCATTGCAAGCAGATTCTTTACCAGCTGAGCCACAGGGAAGCCCAAGAGTACTGAAGTGGGTAGCCTATCCCGTCTCCAGCAGATCTTCCTGACCCAGCAATCGAACCAGAGTCTCCTGCACTGCAGGCAGATTCTTTACCAACTGAGCTATCAGGGAGCCCTAAAGAATTTGTCTAATCAGCTGTGGCCAGGAGACCCCAATCACACTGGGGTGGGATTATCCGTCCCCAGGTATTCAAGGCTGGTCACAGGCCTCTACGGGTGTCGATTGAAATATTCTTTGGTTTACCCATTGGTTTCTCAACCAGCTTATAAACATTTGAAAGTCCTTCATCTTTTTTCTATTTCTAGTGTCTCACTTCCAATAGGCAATTCAATGATGTTAAACCAATTCTAAAATTAGTTTAGCATTATTATTAAATGCAGGGTTTTATATCCTGCATTTTTGTTCATATGAATTATTATCATACTTGTTTTTTGCAGACATAACATGCATTCTCAAAGAATGATGAACTCTGATAATTAAGTGTGGTCCTAATGGCACACCACTCCAGTACTCTTGCCTGGAAAATCCCATGGATGGAGGAGCCTGGAAGGCTGCAGTCCATGGGTTGTGAAGAGTCGGACACGACTGAGTGACTTCACTTTAATTACAGGTTATTTTGGTACTTGGGAAAATATCTGATGCAGATTCATTCATAACATAATTTTGCCTAATCAAATGGAATACTGTGAAAGTTGTAATAAAAGCACTGCTCTATCAACATACTTAAAGTATACTCTTTTCCTCCAAATTTGAAAATTATCTGAAAGAAATACAAATCTTTCCTCCATAGAAACTACAGAGACAAGAAAATAATTTAAAAAAGCATATCAAATTATTATACACATTTGAAGTGAAAGTGAAAGTCACTCAGTTGTGTCCAACTCTATACAGTCCATGGAACTCTCCAGGCCAGAATACTGGAGTGGGTAGTCTTTTCCTTCTCCAGGGGATCTTCCCAATCCAGGGATTGAACCCAGATCTCCAGCATTGGAGATTCTTTACCAGCTGAACCACAAAGGAAGCCCAAGAGTACTGTAGTGGGTAGCCTACCCCATCCTCAATAGATCTTCCCAACCTAGAAATCGAACCAGGGTCTCCTATATTGCAGGCAGATTCTTTACCAACAGAGCTATGAGGGAAGCATTTAGCTACCTCAAATACTATTTTACATCAATAAAAATGCTTAAATACTTAATTTTAAAATAATTATCCCTCTAATTTCATGAAAGAAATTCATTTATATGAAGGACATTCAGAATTTGTACTATTTAAAATTTTACTACAAGTAGAAAAGTGCTTATTGTAATCTTTTCTTTTCTCACTCTTTGCAAGATAGTGCAAAGTAAAAGAGTTTGAAATCCTTAGAAGCATTATTTAATGTTTCCAATTCTGCAAATGGAAAGATAGCCTATTAATTTCTCCTTGGGAGTTTATCAACTCAAATCATATAACAGACTAGTTAGAGGAGCATCCATTATGGGTAAAATAGCTAGAGGAATCAAGTAACGTTTTCTTCTAACTGCTGAAGGTATATACAAACATTTTTAATGAACAGTGCTGAACCATGCCCAGCATGAAAATATTTAACAACTTTTCCAGGATAAACAAGAATCCTGCTCTTTTTTCTCTCTGGCATGACTTTGCAAAGAACTTTGCATGGAACTAGGTGCATGACAAATGCTTTCAGAAACAATTGGAAAAATGGAATGCTGAGACAAAAAGAAGCTAGTACAAGAGTATGCTTAAAGCAAAACCCACATTAAATGTCTTCGATGTTTGGGATACTGAGAGTAAACAGAACAAAATAGTTTTCACATGTAAATGATTATCCATTTCATGAAAATGATCATTTTTTTATTAAAGCAGTGATTAATTTTTCCCCCCTTTCTCAAACTTTCTGGTGCTGTGCTTCAATGATCTCTTTTTGTCACATTTCACCCCAATAACAGGCCAATAGACATAAGCAGCCAAATTTAGAAAACAATGCTTCCTTTCTCATTGTTGTTGTTTCGTTGTTAAGTCCTGTCGATTCCTTGTGAACCCATGGACTGTAGCCTGCCAGGCTCCTCTGTCTATGGGATTTCCCAGGCAAGTATACTGGAGTGGGTTGCCATTTTCTACTCCGGGGGGTCTTCCTGACCCAGGGATCAAACCCTGCACCTCCTGCAATGGTAGGCAGATTCTTTACCACTGAGCCACCTGGGAGCCAAAAACTCAGAAAATAATCTTAATCCCAAATCTTTAGAAAAATTACTTAGTTTTCGAAATAAAAAATATATTTTCAAAGCTGCTCAATGAGACTTTTTCCATCAGTTTTGACTGTGCAGCTGTTTTCCATGATCCACATTAATATCCTGAATATCCTGCTTGGTCAGCACCAATCTCCTCTCCATTATTAAGTATTCAGAAGAGATGAGCATAGCCTTTCAGTGCATGTATAGCATTTGTCCCCCAGGTATTCAACCTCTTGTCTCCTTATTAAGAAGCCCAGCTACAATATTCAACACTGAAACAACACAACACAACACACACACACACAGATGTATTTTCCTGAGCCACCATCCAGTGTTGTAACATGTGGATTTCAAGGTCAATGTGTCATAGCGCCATTGAGAATCTTGACTGTGTGGGATCATTGCAAATATGAAAAAAATGCTTTATGCACTTGCCATCTGAAAGTGAATGTGAAAGCATGTAAATTAATGTATAGAAGCTTAGGAAAATATTACAATTGTCACATGATTGCTTTTAGACACAGCTTGACATTCTTGAAGAATAGATGTTAAAGAGTAACCCCTTTTCAATGATATAAAAACTCACTTATTCAGGTAATCAATAAATATTCATTGGGAGCCTACTGTATACATAAAGTGGCAGATACATTGATGGATAGCAAGGATGTATAACACCGTATTGACCATGTGTATATCATTTCCTAGAGGGCTTTGCCAACAAAGCAGAAATGAGGAGGACTGATTACTGTAAATGGTGTTGAAAGTTTTTCTTTATGTCCAGTACCAGGCATACCTTTAACAACCTTGTCTCTCCAAAGATCCATTATATATTACTCATCAATAATCAAGAAGAATTTAAAATGACTTTTCTATGGAGGAAGTAGACCTAGATAAAATTTGATTAAGAATAGATAATATAGCACAAGGCTTAAAAAATATTTCAAGTGAAGTGAGATGAATCTGACCTGATTATAGAGGTCATCTGTTTTCTGAGATAATCATACAGTTTAAAACAAAAAGTGTCAATGGGATGCAACATTAGAATCCCATGATTAGAAGGATTGGTTTTTGGCATGAATAGGAAGTTGCTCATTCTCTAAGGATCTGAGGAACAGCCTTTGAAACTAACGGAGGAAGAATAATCAAATTAGTTGTTTAACAGAATCGTTTAAAGGCTTTTTCTACGAAGAAACATGATCTTCCAAACTGTGAACTAGATCATCAAGAGGCTGAAATTTTAACATTGCTGACTATGTCATTGAACTGTTCCATAAAATACACTACAACGATTTCCCTAAGTTTTCTACACATCTTACAAAGTTTGATGGCAAGGTGAATGACTTTATATCACATTACATCTTTCTGGCTTTAGGGGAAAAGGAGATGATTCAAACTTTAATCACATCAAGCTAGAGACTAGAGCTACTATAAATTCATGGTCCTGAGCACTAACTTGGAGCTTTGTGCTATAATCCTGGAAAGCCTTCTCTTTTCGGTCATCTCTCTCCTACTCTTCACACAAGTAGCTATGCCTGCTTCTCCAGAGAAACTACAAAACCTCCTGACCCCGAATCTATTATCTTATCAGTGTCTCACATCCTTGTCATCATACTCTCTCACCACTTCCTAGCTTCCACAGAAAGTTGGCAAAGTTCACCAACTTCACCTTCTTACCCATTACACCTTGGCTGATGTCCAATCTCTACTGAAATTGCTATCGTCGAGGTGACCCATTACTTCCTCTTCTCTATGTCCACTGGAAACTTTCCAGTCCTTACCTCAGTTGACCCCTGGGTAGTGTTTGGTACTGTTAACCCTTCCATTCTTATTATATCTCTTGCCTCAAATTGGAAACCACTCCTCTGCTTTTCTCCTAGTTCTTGAGAAAAATCTTTCTCAGTCTGCTTCACAGATGCTTTTATTTTTGTTTATTCCTTAAATACTAGTGTTCAGGTAGGTTGTGTCTTGACCTCTTCACACTCCACAGACTCTTGCTGTACAATCTCACCCATTCCTATGCCTGAAACTGCTATCTATATGTTGCTGGTTCTCAAAGCTATATCTACACCCCAAATCGTTCACCTTCAGACCCATATATTTCAATTGCTGCCTGACTTCTCCTCAGTGACACACAAATTCCTCTCATTTAGCAAGCTCAAACTGAACAGATTATCTTTCTTTCAAATCCTTTCCTTTTCCTGTCCCCTGTCTATGATAGCACATCAACCTACATAAATGCTTCGGTCCAGAAACATGTAGGGATGGTCCACAGCCCAGTCAAGGGGGAAAATCGTTCTAAATCTCTCATGAATCTGTGGCCATAAAAATAAAATCACTGCTCAGACTGTGATAGTACTGGCTATTTTCACCCCTTTTTTTTTTTTTTTTTTCCCCTGAGTAACCAAATTAGCCTCCTGTTGTATTTCCTTGCTTGTAATTGTAATTGCTTTGCTTCCAAGCCTTTTTCCATGCTAGAGTCAGTGTTATCTTTCAGAAGAAAACCTTGTCTTGTCAGCCCCGTTCTTTAACTCCTACAGCGGCTTCCACGTTGTCCTATTCACTTCTGGCTGTGCGGGTTTGCCGCCTCTGGGTCCCCCAGCGGGGGTTCGCGGGGGCTGCTCTCTAGCTGCGCTGCACAGGCTCGCCACTGCAGCGGCTTCTCCTGTTGCAGAGAACGGGCTCTAGGTGCACAGGCTTCGTTCATCACGGCTTGTGGGCTCAGCTGCCCCTCGGCCCGTGGAATCTTCCTGGACCAGAGATGGGACCATGAATGCTGCACTGGCAGGCAGACTCAACCACTGGACCCCCAGGGATTTTAGAATAAAGTCCCAACCCTTTAAAATGTCTTACATAACTTGTCACCGCCTTGTCCACACTCTCCACTTTTATATCTCACCATATCATTTTGAATTGTGGTCCTGAAGAAGATTCTTTTTTTTTAAATTTAATTTTAATTTTTATTTTACTTTGCAATACTGTATTGGTTTTGCCATACATTGACGTGAATCTGCCACGGGTGTATACGAGCTCCCAATCCTGAATCCCCCTGCCACCTCCCACCCCATATCATCTCTCTGGATCATCCCCATGGACCAGCCCCAAGCATCCTGTATCCTGTATTGAACATAGACTGGCGCTTGAGAGTCCCTTGGACTGCAAGGAGATCAAACCAGTCAATCCAAAGGAAATCAACCTTGAATATTCATTGGAAGGACTGATGCTGAAGCTGAAGCTCTAGTACTTTGGCCACTTGATGCCAAGAGCCAACTCACTGAAAAAGACCTTGATGCTGGGAAAGATAGAGGGCAGGAGCAGAAAGGGGTGACAAAGGATGAAATAGTTGGATGGTATTATTGACTCTATGGACATGAGTTTGAGCAAACTCTGGGAGATAGTGAAGGACAGGGAAGTGTGGCGTGCTGCCGTCCCTGACGTTTCAAAGGACTTAGCAACTGAACAAAAATAACACATATCCCCTGTCCACCGCATTTTACTATGCTTCAATCACACCAGACTTTTAGTGTTATCTAAATGGACTATGGTCTCTGCTACTTTTAAGTTTTCTCATTGACTCTTCATTTTGTTTGGGTGTTCTTTCTCTCATTTCATGCCTGACAATTTTTCACTGTTTAGCATAACCATTTATTCCTCTCAGAAGACATGATTTGTATCCACATTCCTCCTCCCTCCATACTTTTATCATAGCACTTTATTATAAGGGCTTATTTAATTATTTGGTGTTTTTTTCTGCTAGACTATAAACCCCAAGTGTCTGTCATGTTTGAAGTTGTAATCTCAAACATCTATCACTGTAAATATTTTTTCATATTCACTGATGGGTGAATTTAGAAGGTGAAAGGAGGATAAATGAGTAGCAACTTACTTAGCAGGATGGAGAGACTGAAGCCTAATTTCTAGCATGGGGTGGGAATGCAATAAGAAGCAAGCTGATTCATAATGCAACACTCAGGCAAGGTCAAGCCATGGAGCTGCCAGGTACTTGATTACGAGGGGTGGGGGGCGGCTGGAAGAAGATTGACTGTAAATCTGCATCAGGAACAGTCTCCAGATCTTCTTTCCTGCTCTGCACATACAGCTGTTTGTTTTTTTTTTTCCACTACTCTTTCTCGATCCCAGCAGAAGGTAAGAGGTTTGCTCTCTAGAAATGCTGAATCAGAGAGATCCTATGCTCAGGAACAAGAGGTACAGTTGAGGGCAGGGGTAAGACCTGTAGCTTAAAGGTAAATTGCATGAAAGTCTCTATTCTGAACACTGAAATGCCTCCAGATCCTTCCGTGTATAAAGGTTTCTGAATACTGACAGTCAGGACTGGACTTCCAGGGAGGAAACTGGAGGATCCTTCTCAGTGGAAACTGACAGACTCAAGACCAAATATTCATGAGTGCTGTCATTTGAGGGTACCAGTGAAATCATCAGTTTCCTTCAAGCGTGAAATAGGGAAGACCACCAATCGACACTTAGACCTTCTAATCAGCTTTTAAGTTGTTGTTTAGTCACTAAGATGTGTCCGACTCTTGCAAGCCTATGGACTGCAGCCCATCAGGCTCCTCTGTCCCTGGGATTTCCCAGGCAAGAATACTGGAGTAGGTCACCATTTCCTTCTCCAGGGGATCTTCCTGACCCAGGGATCAAACCCGCATCTCCTCCGCTGGCAGGCAGCTACTTTACCACTAAACTAGCTTTTCAGCACCTCACTATTAACTAGGAACAGATGGCTAAGGATTGATAGACATTTGAGGAAGACGTCTAATGTGGAAGACAAAGACCAAAGCAAGCAGAAAAGAAAAATAGAGATAAACAATCAGGAATAGAACAAAACGTTTAAAAAAATCCATTCCTGACATCAGAGAGATGGACAGTTTCTAGACAGATACTCTAAGCAAAAGAGAATTGACAGATTACTTTACAGGATTGAGAGGAATTTAAAATTCACATCAGGAAGATTGTGACTGAATTATGACAGGTATATAGAAAGCTAAGCAAATTTTGAAAAGAGGCAATTACTAACTTCAGGGAAAAACAAAGTTGAGTAAGAAAGGAAGTGAAATCACAGTACAGTGTAAGGCTCAACTGTGACTAATATTTATATAAAGTAATACAGTAAACTCTTCATCACTAGTTGTGCTATACCTATATGGGAAAGATGTGAGAAGTGAGCATGTTTTTCTGTGTATTTGCATGTGTGTGCATGAGGGTGTTGTAGTAAATCTAATCCTTTCTCTCCGTAATGGGAGGCCAATTGACAATGTTTAGAATCTTAAACCCAAGAAATAGCAGTAGGAAGTTGAACTATCTGAAACTGATGATGTTAACCACTTTTCACCTTAAAAAATAGCAAGTTGTTATGATTCAACCTAATGTAAGCATTGTTTAGAAAATGCTCCTTGGAAGAAAGGCTATGACAAACCTAGACAGCATATTAAAAAGCAGAGACATCACTTTGCCAACAAAGATCTGTATAATCAAAGCCGTGATTTTTCCAATAGTCATGTATGGTTGTGAAAGTTGGACCATAAAGAAGACGAAGTGCCCAAGAACGGATGTTTTCAAACTGTGGTGCTGGAGAAGACTCTTGAGAGTCCCCTGGACAGCAAGGAGATCCAACCAGTCAGTCCTAAAGGAAGTCAGCCCTGAATATTCATTGGAAGGACTGATGCTGAAGGTGAAGCTCCAACACTTTGGCCACCTGATGCAAACAGCTGATTCATTGGAAAGTACCCTGATGCTGGGTAAGATTGAGGAGAAGAAGAGGGTGACAGAGGATGAGATGGTTGGATGGCATCACCAACTCAGTGGACATGAGTTTTAGCAAATTCTGGGAGATAGTGAAGGACAGGGAGGCCTGGCGTGCTGCAGTCCATGGGGTCGCANGCAGGAGAAGAAGAGGGTGACAGAGGATGAGATGGTTGGATGGCATCACCAACTCAGTGGACATGAGTTTTAGCAAATTCTGGGAGATAGTGAAGGACAGGGAGGCCTGGCGTGCTGCAGTCCATGGGGTCGCAAAGAGTCAGACTCGACTGAACGACTGAACAACAACAATGAAGAAGTATGGAAGTAAATACAGCTATCTGAAGGAGTTGAAGGGTGTCCCTCTGGGCGAGTGAGTGAGGGTTGAGTGGGAAGTTTTTGCCATGTTTGTAGAACTATCAATATTAGGCATTCTAGATTATATACATATATTAACTTAATAAAAATTAAAATTAATAAAGGGATGAATAAGTGGCTTACTTCCTAATTATCTAAGTGAAAAGACCCCATTTTACAAGGAAGAATGATTAACAGCATTAATTGATCTGACTGTGCTCACCTTTTCTCCGTTAAGGATTTTTACTTTTTAAAAAATGACTATTAGGAGAGCTTTCTCTGAAAAGACAAAAATAGTCTGTTCTAATAGCTCATTTAGAACTTTAATTGGAAATTTGGTTGTGTCTTCTTCCAATTAAGCTAATTGAAGTGGAACTTGGATTGGGCCCTGGGAGAGGAGGAGTTCCCCAGCTGAGGCTCACAGAATAACAGCTGACTTTAAAAAGAGAAATACAAGCTAATGCTTAGGAAGACAGGAGAATTGACTCTATAGGGGTTTCAATTATTTACTTATTGACTGACACATGCAGGGAAAGTAGCCAGAAAAGTTCTGAAAAAAAAAAAAAGATGGAAGAGTGAAGAGCTACACCTGAGGTTTTAAATGAATGTGTATAAATGATTCCTGGTATTTTAATTGGAAACTTGCAAACTTTTCTAGGGAGGACACCTGTTTTAATCCTTTTATCATTTGTTAGACAAGTACCTTCATTGCAGTCAATAAGCAAAGGAAAATTGGAAGGCTCGTGCAAAACTATTACAACTTTCATCCTTTCTCACTCTTTTTAGAACTTGCTTTGCTAGTCAAAGAGATTTACCCGAAGTTCCTTGAGCATGCCTTGCCTTTCTTACCCCAGCAGTGTTGCTCTGTCTCAAACTCTGCTGTGCGTAAAAATCACTGGGTAATTTGCTATAAATGCAGATTCCTAGTCCTGTCTTTAGTTTCTCTATGACATCTTTTAATACATTACCCATAGTACACACACTGCCTATTCATGCTCTCAGATGAGCTGCGGCCCCCCAAAGCCTAAATTTTTGTTAAAAAGGGCTTTAAAATAGAGAAGGAATTTGGAAGAATAGAATCAATGAAAGTCTAATATATAACAATCTCGTGTAAACTCGTGAATTGTAACTTGATTCACATCCTCAAGGGCTTCCCTGGTGGTCACATCATCAACGCTAAGTGTGGGTATAATTTAAAAACAAACACATCAATAAAAAAATGGGCAAGGAACCTAAATAGACATTTCTCCATCGAAGACATACAGATGGCCAAGAAACACCTGAAAAGATGCTCAACATTACTAATTATTAGAGAAATTCAGGTAAAAACTACATGTCTTTGCTATTGTAAACAGTGCTGCAATGAACACTGGGGTACATGTATCCTTTAGGACCATGTTTTTCTCTGGGTACATGCCCAGGAGTGGGATTGCACTGCAGGTCTCTGCAATATCTAGGGCATGGAAGAAACCCAGGGCCTGGGATGAAGTTAAATGTCCATCAAAGGAGGAACGGATAGAGAGGATGTGGTAAATATACACAATAGAATATTGTGTGTGTGTGCACACGCATGGGCACTAAGTTGTGTCTGACTGCAACCGCATGGACTGTAGCCCACCAGCTCCTCTGTCCATGGAATTTTCCAGGCAAGAATACTGGAAATACAGGAGACATGAGACATGGGTTCAATCCCTGGGTTGGGAAGATCCTCTGGAGGAGGGCACAGCAGTCCACTCCAGTACTCTTGCCTGGAGAATCCCATGGACAGTGGAGCCTGGCAGTTGCCATTTTTACTCCAGGTGATCTTCCCAACCCAGGGACCAAACCTACATCTCTAGAGTCTCCTGCATTGGCAGGCAGAATCTTTACCACTGGGCCATCTGGGAAGCCCAGTGGATATATGTATTCAAATTCATATAAGTGATTTACTTTGCTACACACCTGAAACCAATATAACATTGTAAGTTAACTATACCTCAATATAATTTTTTAGTGTGGGTATAATTTAATGTTTAATATAGTGTGAAATTCGGAAAGCCTACAGCCTATGGAGTACATAAAATAGCTCTGGTTATTCCTGGAGTGGACCGGTGAACTTGCACTTTAGAGCAACTGAATTCCAGTGTTTCTAGCATTCCTACTGGGGCCCAGCTCAGGTTTTAATGCCAAAATCAATCTGCCCCTCAACCTTTTCTCACTTGAGATATCATTTGAACCTTGGTGTCATTTGGCCAAATTCTTTTGAGGTAGATACAGATCTTTGGATCCAAAGGAAACCAGTCTGACTCATATGTTATTGTTTTTTGAATACAAGTTATTTGTTAAATATATATTTGATTGTGATCTGACTTTTTTGTAACTTTGCAAGATTTTTTTGTAAAATGTTTTCACAAATCAGAAAATACTTAGTCATGATCTTGATTTATGATAAAGGAAAAATATATTTTATAAATAAAGCAGGTAGTAAAGTTCTCATCACAGAAGAGATGCTCAGAAATCATTGAAGACTGGCTCAATTTTAATATACTATTATATTTTAATACTATCATGAATACTTTTTATAATGCTTGTGATAGTAAAGCATAGGAAAAACACTGTTATAAATTAGCATTCAGTTTGACACAGTGACATTCAGAGGTAAGTTTTAGCGCTTTCTGAACCTTGGCCAAAGCCGTAAGTCAGGAAAGAATCAGGTGTCTTTCTTAAGCTTTTGATCCTGACCTTCTGAGGATAAGAAATGACAATAACACAAAAAGCAGTTCTGATCAATAAACTTCAGCTTCCCCATTTTGTGATAGGTAGGCGAACAGACAGGGAGGGTTAAGAGAATTATCATATTTTTTCTGGAATCCATCTACTCCCCCTAACTCCCTTAGCAGATGAGCTTTAAGCTTTGACTATGCCTCATTTTTCTCCTGACCCCCACTCTTGAAGGTTACCTTGACTCCTTAGAACTTGGCTGCAGTTTTACAGTATGGAAAATTACTGTTATTGCAGTATCAGTATTACAGTATGGAAAGAAACCTAAATGACTAAAAGTTGAGCTCCTGTTGCTCACAGGAATCAAGGTTCAAAACAGAGATGAAGTTCAGTTATTGTTTAATCTCTAAGTCATGTCTGACTCTTGTTCAGTTACAGAAAAGTATGAAAAGTACTTTACTCTTAGTTTGTAAACAAAGATTTGTGGCTACTACTCTGGTACATGGACAGCACCTAACTGAGTGGGTGGATTTTCCAGAGATAAAGCAAACACCAGGCTACTGGGGTGAGTGTATGTCTGTGTGTGCTAAATCACTTCAGTCATGTCTGACTCTTTGGGACTCCATGGGCTGTAGTCCATCAAGCTCCCCTGTCCATGAGATTCTTCAGGCAAGAATACTGGAGTGGGTTGTCATGCCCTCCTTCAAGAGATCTTCCTAACCCAGGGATTGAACCCATGTCTCATGTCTCCTGTATTGGCAGGCAGGTTCTTTACCGCTAGCACCTTCTGGGGAGCCCACTGGGGTGGGTGCTTGACTTTAATGGATGCTTCTGGATAGGGCAAGTCTCCTTTGTCCCTCTAAACTCATGAAATCTGAATTGCAAGAGGAAATCCTAATTTTTTTCCTTCTCTCCCACCTCTTGAAGGACATGGCTACCCTACAGAAGGTTAACCACAATTTCATTGTGTGAATTATCACTACTGTAAAGATGATTATTATATAAACAACTAGAGTTTTGGAGGCCTTGGGAGGAATTTATATTTATCGGGACAACTGTTCTTTGAAAACACTGACCCAGTGGTGTTTTATGGTAGGAATCAATAGAGTAATTGGGTCAGCAGGCAGAATTTTGCTTTTCAAGTTATTTTTTCCTTCATGAAGCATTTGGGTTGATGTTATAGAGAGGAATGTCTCTAACTTTGAAGCCATCAGTGGATTCCAACCTCATCTGAGTTTATATAAAGGAAAAAGAAAGCCTTTTCTTTTCTGCCAATAAGCATTTATCTCAAACGGATGGGATTGGACTATCCATAAAAAGGAAGAAATGGGTGATTCAGTGGTGTGATTGCAGAGCCTGAGTTTAAAGAATTAAGTTTAATTCTAATTCCTGTGATGCGACCTAAGGACAAATAGCCCCACTTTGTTGTGAAGTGGGGGTGTTACAGCCTAGTGTACAGGGCTTTTGTGAGAATTATATTAAGTCATATATATAGTAGTTATTTCTAAAGTGCTACATAAAAGTAAGGCAGTATTATCAGGCAGCTAGGCAAACTTAAAAGCTTTAATAAAACCTATCCTTTACTGACTATAAGAAGACATTTTCTTACCAATGTGCAAACAAGACATTCACCGTTAAAAGTCAAGTTTTTGAGACTAAATGGTTCAGGAAGCAATAAAGATGATCTAATATGTCAAGGGAGTCATTTTGAAAAAGAAATAAGTATTTTATAGACAGAAGTAGGAGACAATCTACTTCTTTTAAAGAACCATATCTATTCATAGCATATTTAGAAAAGTATTGAATTCAGGAATATTAGACCCAGAAAAGCGATCTGAAGAATCAGGGTGTCATTCCACATGAAATGTTTAGTCAAGCAAACCAAGATTAATAATGGGAGGTTAAATCATGGCAGTCCTTGAAGGAAGGGTGTGCACAGAGCAGGGCGTGTGTCTTTTTTATTCCTTATTCCTATCACCTTGATCAATGCCTGGACCCCTGTGTGTGTTTGTGTCTTAGTTTCTCAGTTGTGTCTTACTCTTTGTGACCCCATGGGCGGTAGTCCTCCAGACTCCCCTGTCCCTGGGATTCTCCAGGCAAGAATACTGAAGTGAGTAGCCACTTCCTTCTCCAGGGGATCTTCCCAACCCAGGGATCAAACCCAGGTCTCCTGCATTGCAGGCAGATTCTTTACCATCCGACCCACCAGAGAAGCCTGCCTGGCCCATTGTAGAGTCTCAAATAATTTTTGCAGAATGAATGTAAAGGCTCATGNTCCAGGGGATCTTCCCAACCCAGGGATCAAACCCAGGTCTCCTGCATTGCAGGCAGATTCTTTACCATCCGACCCACCAGAGAAGCCTGCCTGGCCCATTGTAGAGTCTCAAATAATTTTTGCAGAATGAATGTAAAGGCTCATGAGTATCACTATATAGGCTTCGCTGGTGCAGTTGGTAAAGAATCTACCTGCCAATGCAGGAGACGTGGGTTCAATTGCTGGGTCAGGAAGATCCCCTGGAGAAGGAAATGGCTACCCACTCCAGTATTCTTGCCTGGAAAATCGCATGGACAGAGGAGCCTGGCAGGGTACAGTCCATGCGGTTGCAAAAGAGTTGGACATGACTGAGCATGCACACACAGTATCACTGTAGGGAGATGCATCAACAAGGCTGAAATTAACATCTGAATTGTTGAAAAAGATACATGCTTGTTTGTTCGGATTTATGAAATAAAGATGTGAGCTAATTATAGTGACAAGCTGAGGCCTTTTGGCTTCCTTAATTCTTCTGAATTTTTTACAACTTCAAGACCAGAAAGCTCTTCCTAAATGTCAGTGGTGAGTAGTCAACAAAACTTAGAACTATAACAAAAAAGCAAGTCTTTTACTAGAGAGCTTAATTTCTAAGGCTTGTGATAGCAAATATGTCAAAATTGTTCTGTTGTTGATAGCTGCTGGGGCATTTCTGTTAGAGATGCATGAGGCTAGAAATCCATGAGTCAATTCATTAGCAATGCCTACATGGGCATTAGACTCAAGGATGGCAGACAAGCACCTCTTACAAGGTTTTTCAACTTTAAGGTTGAATTTAAAAATGATTTAGTTCTCTGACTAGGGATTGAACCATGACAATGAAAGAACTGAGTCCTAACCACTGGACTGCCAAATAATTCCCTATAAATGACTTCCTACCTGCTCTTCTAATAACACACTCAAGATTATTATGGATATGACTGAGGATGAAATGGTTGGATGGCATCACTGATGCAATGGATATGAACTTGGGCAAACTCCAGGACAAGGAAGCCTGGTGTGCTGCAGTCCATGGGGTCTGGAAGAGTCGGACATGACTTTGCGACTGAATAACAACATTACTTTACCAGCAAAGGTCTGTCTAGTCAAGGCTATGGTTTTTCCTGTGGTCGTGTATGGATGTGAGAGTTGGACTGTGAAGAAGGCTGAGCACCGAAGAATTGATGCTTTTGAACTGTGATGTTGGAGAAGACTCTTGAGAGTCCCTTGGACTGTAAGGAGATCCAACCAGTCCATTCTGAAGGAGATCAGCCCTGGGATTTCTTTGGAAGGAATGATGCTAAAGCTGAAATTCCAGTACTTTGGCCACCTCATGCGAAGAGTTGACTCACTGGAAAAGACTGTGATGCTGGGAGGGATTGGGGGCAGGAGGAGAAGGGAACGACAGAGGATGAGATGACTGGATGGCATCACCGACTCAATGGACCTGAGTCTGAGTGAACTCTGGGAGATGGTTATGGACAGGGAGGCCTGGCGTGCTGTGATTCATGGGGTCACAAAGAGTCAGACACGACTGAGTGACTGAACTGAACTGAACAACTTAACTGGGGCAGAGATTGGGAAAGATACTGCAAGCTTGACAGAGACTGACTTTAAATGTGGCAGATACATGTAAATGTGCTGACCAGATTCACACGTGCTCATCTTTCTACATCTCCCAGCCTCTGTCCAGTGAGTCTGGGGCTGTACGATTGAGATGTGAGCAGAAGTAGTCTAAGACAGTAGACCCTGCCCTTAGGAACAGCTCATATGATCATCTAGCTTGCTCTCTTCCTCACCACATTAAACCCTGGAGGCAGCATGCTCCAGATGGTGTAGCTACAAGAGTGAGGCATACATTTTCTAGAGGTGCTGGAGTTTGTCTATTGTGGCAGCTAGAATAAATTACTATAAATATCATTATGGGAAGTAGTTTCCTAAGATGATGGGTTAGGGCTTAGTCTCACTGAATGTTTGTAGCAATCTGCTTCCTCAGATGGTTCCTTGAGAAAGCACATTGCCCTTCCTGCCTATGTTACTGTTAGGTCAGGAGATTTTCCTAGATTCTGCAGACTATGCTTGCCTTCAGCTGGCCCAGAGCTGGTGAGGGGTGGGAATGGCTTGGCTTTAGTCTCCCATGCATACTACTGTACAACATGCATATCCTTCAACAAGTGTATTTCTGATAGCATCATTCCTTTCCATGGTTTTCTGTTTCCCACCAAGTCATCTTTAAGTCAAATGTCAATAAACAAAAGCATAAAGAAACAACAAAGACCAGCTGCTGTGACATTTGTGATCTTCTGTGTTCTGGTGACATGTGAATTTTCCAAACCTAGTTTCCTTCAGGTGGAGAAGGAAATGGCAACCCACTCCAGGACAGAGGAGCCTGGTGGGCTGCTGTCCACAGGGTCGCATAGAGTTGGACATGACTGCAGCAACTTAGCATGCATGCATGCATTGGAGAAGGAAATGGCAACCCACTCCAGTATTCTTGTGTGGAGAATCCAAGGGACAGGGGAGTCTGGTGGGTTGCCGTTATGGGGTCGCACAGAGTCGGACATGACTGAAGTGATTTAGCAGCAGCAGCAGCAGTTTCCTTCAGGAAACCTCAGCCGAGATCAATGGCATTGTGGAAAATTCTGAAAGAGATGGGAATAGCAGACCACCTGACCTGCCTCTTGAGAAATCTGTGTGCAGACCAGGAAGCAACAGTTAGAACTGGACATGGAACAACAGACTGGTTCCAAATAAGAAAAGGAGTCTGTCAAGGCTGTATATTGTCACCCTGCTTATTCTTATATGCAGAGTACATCATGAGAAACGCTGGGCTGGAAGAAGAACAAACTGGATTCAAGATTTGCCGGGAGAAATATCAATGACCTCAGATATGCAGATGACACCACCCTTATGGCAGAAAGTGAAGAGGAACTAAAAAGCCTCTTGATGAAAGTGAAAGAGGAGAGTGAAAAAGTTGGCTTAAAGCTCAACATTCAGAAAACGAAGATCATGGCATCCGGTCCCATCACTTCATGGGAAATAGATGGGGAAACGGTGGAAACAGTGTCAGACTTTATTTTGGGGGGCTCCAAAATCACTGCAGATGGTGATTGCAGCCATGAAATTAAAAGATGCTTATGGAAAGTTATGACCAAACTAGATAGCATATTCAAAAGCAGAGACATTACTTTGCCAACAAAGGTCCATCTAGTCAAGGCTATGGTTTTTCCAGTAATCATGTATGGATGTGAGAGTTGGACTGTGAACAAGGCTGAGCACTGAAGAATTGATGCTTTTGAACTGTGGTGTTGGAGAAGTCTCTTGAGAGTCCCTTGGACTGCAAGAAGATCCAACCAGTCCCTTTTGAAGATCAACCCTGGGATTTCTTTGGAAGGAATGATGCTAAAGCTGAAAGTCCAGTACTCTGGCCATCTAATGAGAAGAGTTGACTCATTGGAAAAGACTCTGATACTGGGAGGGATTGGGGGCAGGAGAAGAAGGGGACGACCGAGGATGAGATGGCTGGATGGCATCACTGACTTGATGGACCTGAGTCTGAGTGAACTCTGGGAGTTGGTGATGGACAGGGAGGCCTGGCGTGCTGCGATTCATGGGGTCACAAAGAGTCGGACATGACTGAGTGACTGAACTGAACTGAACTGAATGCTCTTCTGTCTGTAATAGTGACTTCCAAAATGGCCTCATCTCTGTCTTCATTTTCTAGATCTTTTTACTGGATTTGACCCATGAACCAAACTTTCCACTTTCAAATTATTATGCCTCCCTTCATTGACAGTGTGTTCTCTATCTCCTCTGCCCATTCCTGCAAGTTCTTTTGCTGAAGTCCTTCCCAAATTCTCAGTAAGTGTGCCTTCTCCTGTATTTTGCTCTTCATCCTCCCAGAAACCCTGGGAATGTATTATCAGTGTTTTACAGTTAGATCCTAAAAATATAGCTTGGGATCTTTCATGTCTTGGGCTTTCCTTGTAGCTCAGTTGGTAAAAAAATCTGCCTGCAATGCAGGAGACCTGGGTTCGATTCTTGGGTTAGGAAGATCCCCTGGAGAAATGGCAACCCACTCCAGTATTCTTGCCTGGAGAATCCCATGGACAGAGGAACTTGGCAGGCTACAGTCCATGGGGTCGGACATGACTTAGTGACTGAACCACCCATTGACATCGCTCCTGAATTCTTCTTTATTTCTTAACTGCCTCTTATTAAATATTTCTATATCTATGCTTCCTCCAGGGAAGAGTAATAAGTACTTGTCAATTGCTAGATAGTATGCGAGGTACTTTATATACATCCTCCCATTTAATCTCACTAATAAGGCAGATACCATTACCCCAGATCTACAGATGTGGAAACTGAGTCAAAGGAAAAAGTCCTTACCAAAAGCCACACAGTGTAAAGAAGTTAGTATTTAAGGCCAAGTGTTTCTAATGTCTATTGTCACTCTCTTTTTGAATATGCAACACTACAGGTTATGGTCAAAATGTCTAGACCCAAACTTATGATTCGGCCCTACTTCAAAACCATTTCTTCCTCCAGACTTCTATATTTCTGCTAATGATGCCACCGTTGCCCTATTCAGGTACACTGGGGATTTCAGACTCATCTTCAACTTTTTGCTTCTTTTCTGCCCACATGCAACCAGTGGTCCTGTCTGGCACTGTCTTTTCATTCTCTCCCATCTACCATTCTCCCTTGTAGATCAATTTTTACCACCCTAATTTAGGCACCTTGATTTGCTACTGAAATTGTTTTGTGGTCTCTAGTCTTACCCACCTTCCACAGGTACTGTCCAATCAATTTATCCATTTTCCTCTAAGGCAAGTTCCATCCCTCTCTAGCCTTGATTTCCCCATCTGTAAATGAAATAATGAGTTGGATTATAATAAAGGCTCCTGTTTCACCACGCATGACCCCGTTTGTTTCATTTTTAACCTATGTAGCCCATGATTAGAAAATTTTTTCTAATGTTAAAATTTTCATGTGTTAAGAAACTATTATCTTATTTTCCCACTTAAAAAAATTGATCAGAATTTCATAACTGCCCATTAGTACTTCTGATCAGTGTCCCAGTTTGAATGATTCCAGCCTACAACAAATAATATTGACATTGTAGTTGACCTGCACAGATTTATTATGGAGAAGTACACAGTTCCCTTTAATCTTTCTGAAATCTTTTTTTTAAATTTTATTTTTGACTGAAAATGGTTGATTTACAATGTTGTGTTAGTTCCAGGTGTACAACAAAGTGATTCAGTTATGCATATATATATATATATTATATGCATATATATATATATATTTCAGATTCTTTTCCCTTATAGGTTATTACAAAATATTGAGTGTAGTTATCTGTAATCTTGACAATCACTCCAGAACTTCCAGTGTAGTTGCCAGTGCCTCCTGGCTGGTGGCCATTGGGTGATTAATCTCTAAGGAATATTCCAGCCCTGGCAGTCTGTTATTCCTAAAGTACAACACTGATCATGTATCTTCCCTGTTGATTATTCTGTAAGGGCTCCCCATTGCCTCCTAAATTAACTACAAACTACTTAGCCTGGAATTCAAAGCCTGCCACGCTCCAGCCTTTAACACAATGTTTTTTCAAATCGTGAGCTGACAGCCGTGCTTGCATGAGCAACAAACTATTAGGCACTAGCATACATGCAGAGTTTACTGTTCTAATCACAAATAAAACTGACAACAAAGTTAATCTGACACATATTTAATGATATACCTAATGGTTATTGTGTGGGGTGGTAATTAGTCATAAATGGTAAGCAGTTCGCATAAATGATTGTAATTAGTATTACTTTTCCACACTCGGACCAATTTTTCCAGTTTCCTTCCATACTATTAGTTCTTCAGCATCCCTAATCAGCATCCATGCTAACAATTTTCGCTGATACCATGTACCGTTTAATCATCATCATCACATACATACACACACTCTTCCATACATTATGAGACAAAAGGTCCTGGCTGTTGCTCTCCAGCAGCTGAGGTTTTGCTGTGCCCCCAGCCCACTGCCTCCCGCCACCTGGGACTGAGGTCCCTCTGTGACAGGGTCACTGCTTTGTCTCTTTCTTTCTGCCCAGCCCCCAAGCCCAAGCCCAAAGCCTCCTCTACTCATCCTTGTACTTGGGATGCTCTGGGTGGCTCATTTCCATTTCAAGGCCAGAAGGCTTCAGGCGGAAGAAATTCAGTCTCTTACCACTATATTGCTTCAGAGAGAGGAGGAGGAGCTACAGCAAGTTCCTAGGTTGTGTCAGTGGAAGGAGGAAGGCCAGTAAGAGAAGAGCCTTTTCAGGTTGTCATTACTGGATAGAAAGCATCCTAAAGGGAGGTGGCAGACACTGGGGGCTCAGAGAGGAGAGATGTATTTACATCAGAATGTGCAAACCTGCATGAAAAGTCGCTTTGGTCGTGTCTGATTCTTTGCAGCCCTGTGGACTATATCTTGCCAGGCTTCTGTGTCCATGGGATTCTCCAAGCCAGAATACTGGAGTGGGTTGCCATGCCCTCTTCCAGGGGATCTTCCCGACCCATGGATTGAACCCACGTCTCCTGAATTGACAAGTGACATTAGAATATGATCATGGCTAAAACTTTATCCTTCTAACCACAGGTATTAAAATGAAGGCAAATAATGCAACTAGAGATTATCATACTAAGTGAAGTAAGTCAGAAAGAGAAAGACAAATATCATGATATCACTTATATATGGACTCTAAAACAGGGCACAAATGAACCTATCTACAAAACAGAAACAGACTCACAGACTTGTAGTTGCCAAGAAGGAGAGGGAGAGGGATGGATTGGGAGTTTAGGGTTGGTGGATAAAAACCAGGTCCTACTGTATAGCACAGGGAACTATATTGAATCTCCTGGGATAGGCCATAATGGAAAATAATATTTAAAAATAATTTATATATGTGTATAACTGAGTCACTTTGCTGTACAGCAGAGATTGGCACAACTCTGTACATCAACTATACTTCAGTTAAAAAAATAAAATAAAATGAAGGCAAATAAGAAACCAATTACAGAGACTTCCTTGGTGGTCCAGTGGCTAAGACTCCACACTTCCAGTGCAGGGAGTCTAGGTTCCATCCCAGGTCAGGGAACTAGATCCCACATGGCGAGATGAAGTTCGCATGCCACAACAAAAAGATTCTGCGTGCCACAACAAAGACAGAAGATCCTGTGTGCCACAACTAAGACCTGGCACAGCCAGATAATATTTTAAAGACAAGACTAAATCATATGCATTTTTAAAAAAAGAAACCAATTATGCAGTTATTTGAAAACATTCTAGTGATTTAAGTCACTACTCGTATTTGCTGTATCATATGTGAAGTCAGGACAGCAGGAGAGCAGCACTGGCATATTTCGCTTATTGGTTGGCTATGTGACAGCAGGCAAGCCAATGGCATCCAGTTTTGTATCTGTAAAATAGGCTTTAATCCCAATGGTGTTGTGGTATGCCTTGGCACCCAGCCTCCAAACCTTGGAGATGTCTTCAATGTCAGTCATACACTCTTCATCTTGCTGGCTACCAAGTCATATGCATCAGTCAGTTCAGTCTCTCAGTCATGTCCAAATCTGCCACCCCATGGACTGCAGCATGCCAGGCTGCCCTGTCCATCACCAACTCCTAGAGTTTACCCAAACTCATGTCAATTGAGTTGGTGATGCCACCCAACCAGCCCATCCTCTGTGGTCCCCTTCTCTTCCTGCCTTCAATCTTTCACAGCATCAGGGTCTTTTCAAATAAGTCAGCTCTTTGCATCAGATGGCCAAAGTATTGGAGTTTCAGCTTCATCAGTCCTTCCAATAAATATTCAGGACTAATTTCCTTTAGAATGGACTGGTTGGATCTCCTTGCAATCCAAGGGACTCTCAAGAGTCTTCTCCAACACCACACAGGTCAAAAGCATCAATTTTATGGTGCTCAGCTTTCTTTATAGTCCAGCTCTCACATCCATACATGACTACTGGAAAAACCATAGCTTTGATTAGACGGACCTCTGTTGGCAAAGTAACGTCTCTGCTTTTTAATATGCTGTCTAGGTTGGTCATAACTTTTCTTCCAAGGAGTAACTGTGTTTTAATTTCATGGCTGCAGTCACCATCTGCAGTGACTTTGGAGCTCACCAAAATAAAATCTGACACTGTTTCCCCATCTATTTCCCATGAAGTGATGGGACTGGATGCCATGATCTTGGTTTTCTGGATGTTGAGCTTTAAGCCAACTTTTTCCACTCTCCTCTTTCACTTTCATCAAGAGGCTTATTAGCTCTTCTTCACTTTCTGCCATAAGGGTGGTATCATCTGCATATCAGAGTTTATTGATATTTCTCCCAGCAATCTTGATTCCAGCTTGTGCTTCTTCCAGCCCAGCATTTCTCATAATGTACTCTGCATATAAGTTTAATAAGCAGGGTTACAATATAGAGCCTTGACTAATCCTTTCCCTATTTGGAACCAGTCTGTTGTTTCATGTCCATTTTTAACTGTTGCTTCCTGACTTGCATACAGATTTCTCAAGGGGCAGGTCAAGCGGTCTGGTATTCCCATCTCTTTCAGAATTTTCCACCGTTTATTGTGATCCACATAGTCAAAAGCTTTGGCATAGTCAATAAAGCAGAAATAGATGTTTTTCTGGAACTCTCTTGCTTTGTCCATGATCCAGCAGATGCTGGCAATCTGGTCTCTGGTTCCTCTGACTTTTTCAGAACCAGCCTGAACATCAGGAAGTTCACGGTTCATGTATTGTTGAAGCCTGGCTTGGAGAATTCTGAGTATTACTTTACTAGAGTGTGAGATGAGTGCAATTGTGTGGTAGTTTGAGAATTCTTTGGCATGGCCTTTCTTTGGGATTTGAATGAACTGATCTTATCCAGTCCTGTGGCCACTGCTGAGCTTTCCATATTTGCTGGCATATTGAGTACAACACTTTCAGGGAATCGTCTTTTAGGATTTGAAATAGCTCAACTGGAATTTCATCACCTCCATTAGCTTTGTTCATAGTGATGTTTCCTAAAGCCCACTAGACTTCACATTCCAAGATGTCTGGCTCTAGGTGAGTGATCACACCATCGTGATTATCTGAGTGATGAAGCTCTTTTTTGTACAGTTCTTCTGTGTATTTTTGCCACCTCTTCTTAATATCGTCTGCTTCTGTTAGGTCCATACCATTTCTGTCTTTATTGTGCCCATCTTTGCATGAAATGTTCCCTTGGTATCTCTAATTTTCTTGAAGAGATCTCTAGTCTTTCCCATTCTGTTGTTTTCCTCTATCTCTTTGCATTGATTGCTGAAGAAGGCTTTCTTATCTCTTCTTGCTATTCTTTGGAACTCTGCATTCAGATGCTTATATCTTTTCTTTTCTCCTTTGCTTTTCGCCTCTCTTCTTTTCAGTGCTATTTGTAAGGCTTCTCCAGACAGCCATTTTGCTTTTTTGCATTTCTTTTCCATGGGGATGGTCTTGATCCCTGTCTCCTGTACAATGTCACAAACCTCCTTCCATAGTTCATCAGGCACTCTATCTATCAGATCTAGTCCCTTAAATCTATTTCTCACTTCCACTGTATAATCATAAGGGATTTGATTTAGGTCATACCTGAATGGTCTAGTGGTTTTCCCTACTTTCTTCAATTTAAGTCTGAATTTGGCAATAAGGAGTTCATGATCTGAGCCATAGTCAGCTCCCAGTCTTGTTTTTGTTGACTGTATAGAGCTTCTCCATCTTTGGCTGCAAAGAAGAGTATTAGGAATGAATTAAATAAGAAAGTGGAGCAGCAGAGACAGTGAAGAAAAGGTAAGTCTTTCAACATGGGCTGTGCAACAAGAAGGGTAGAGGTGACAGTAACCCAGAAGAATAACTGGTATAAGGGAAGATTATTTCAGGCTACTTAAAACCTGAGCATGATGTATACCAAGGGAATAATTCCGGTGGAGAGGAATAGACTGATAATGCAGAAGAGAGAGGTTACATTTGTAAAGGAGTCTCTATTAAGCTATGCCTACACAGCCCCAGTCTATGGTCACTCTAAAGATGCATTTGAGGATGACCTAATGTTTGAAAGAAGTCATCTGAGGTCAAACTAGAAGCCAGCAATCCTATTGGAGCTCTTTGCCTACCCATGTGAACCAACTACCCCAAGTGTGTGATACAAGACATAATTTAGAGACTCTCAGCTCTGAGTGTGGTTCCCCAAGGCAGGGGGCTCAAAATTCTGTCCCTTAGGACTTTTTGATATAATTATGCCTTAATTAATTAACAGTCATTAAAGTTAAACCTCCTATTCTCTTTAAAGTATGGAACAGGACCTGGTGGTCCACTATTCCTATTTGATATTATTTCGAATATACACAGGTTAATATAATTAGACAAGAGAAAAATAAAAGATTAAAAAAATTGGAAGAGAGACTTCTAGAATGGCAGTATGAAGAGCTTGGCAGACATTCTCCCCAGCAAAACAACCATTTAATGGGTGAAAATTGTTTTAAAAAAAACTATTTAATGGGTGAAAATTGTTTTGAAAGCAACCATTTAATGGGCAAAAATTGTTTCAAAAAAACACACAAATGTTTAAAGTCTCTGGAAATTGACTTAAGACATAAAGAACGTGGAGGAGCATTTATTCAAAAAAACCTACTAAATCTTGATGATACAATCAGAGTCTGTGGCATGTAAACCAAACATACCCCCAACCCCTGTCCTACTCCAGGTCAGTGATGGGAGTTCTATTCCAGCCAGTTGTGGCTAAGAAGAACTACTATTTGGGGAAGTACAGCCATGAGGACAAGTGTTCCTTGCCTCTAATGAGCTGCCATTTGTAGGGCAAGGTCTCTGTCCCAATCCTGACACGCTGAGAATATTGAAGTTCCAATCTCTACTGCCCCAGCTCACTCAGAGGTCACAGGTTCCATGCTTGGAGGGCAAGCAAGCAAAACAATCAGGGGCTTTGATCTCTCCTACACTGCCTGATTGTAGAACGTGAGTGTCACTCAGAGATACAGACCACTGATCCACCCTTGGGCTCCAGGATGATAGTGTGGAGATTCTGCCCATCGAGAGAAGTGGACTGTAAATATGAAGGATTCTGAAACTCTGACAGAGGTGTTATTTAAAACAATGGAAATCTTGCTGGCAAGCTCTTAAGAGAGGACTGGTAGCTATGTGAGATTAGTAGCAGCAAGTGAAACTACCTAGAACTTAAACACAGAATCAAGGAGAGAGATAATAAGAGCCTTGGGGGCCCAAAAGGCTGAAAACATGCACTAGGCTGAAGCAGACTTGAAAACATTCCCCCAGTTGCAGACAGACCCATCCACCTATAGTGGAAGCCTCATTGGTACTAGAGGATTAAGCACAGTCTCTGACCAAATGCTGGCTGAAAAATAAGCTATACTGGCCCAGGAGCAAATCCTTGGAAGCCTGAGGGGATTTTTTACTTCAATACTCACTGTGAGAGCCTAGTTGAGCTCTAGAAGATAAAACTCCTGAAAGTGTGGGAATTCCACCCACCCTGCATGCACCCACGCCTGGGTACCCTGGAGTTCTTAACTCACAGACTTGTTCACATTGAGCCTCCAGCAATCCATCAATTACAGTTCAAATTTTCTTACTCCACATTAGTTCCCATGGAGGTTTCTTCTCCAATAAGTTGTGAGTCTCTGCATTCACCTGTTGGTCTCTCCAGTTTGGGGACAGTGATTTGCCCCATTCTCTTTCTTATCTTATAGATCTAAAAAGAGTTGTTGATTTTTCAGTTTGTTCAGCTTTTTTACTTATCATTAGGACAGAGTGGCAGCCCTCAAGCTTTGTATGTGCCAGACCAGTATCCAGGACAATTTTTGTCTTTTAGGTGGTATATTTGAGCCATTTAAAGTAACTTTTTTTTTTTAATTATTGAAGGATAATTGCTTTACAGAATTTTGTTGTTTTCTATCAAACATCAACATGAATCAGCCATAGGTATACATATATCCCCTCCCTTTTGAATCACCCTCCCATCTCCCACCCCATCCCACCCCTCTAGATTGATACAGAGCCCCTGTTTGAGTTTCCTGAGCCATACAGCAAATTCCTGTTGGCTATCTATTTTACATATGGTAATGTAAGTTTCCATGTTACTCTTTCCATACCTCTCACCCTCTCCTCCCCTCTCCCCATGTCCATAAGTCTATTCTCTATGTCTGTTTCATCCCATCTCCCTCCCCATCCCACCCCTCTAGATTGATACAGAGCCCCTGTTTGAGTTTCCTGAGCCATACAGCAAATTCCTGTTGGCTATCTATTTGACATATGGTAATGTAAATTTCCATGTTACTCTTTCCATACATCTCACCCTCTCCTCCCCTCTCCCCACATCCATAAATCTATTCTCTATGTCTGTTTCTCCACTGCTGCCCTGTAAATAAATTCTTCAGTACCATTTTTCTAGATTCTGTAAATATATGTTAGAATACGTTATTTATCTTTCTCCTTCTGACTCATTTCACTCTGTATAATAGGCTCTAGGTTTATCCATATCATCAGAACTGACTCAGATGTGTCCCTTTTATGGCTGAGTAATATTCCATTGTGTATATGTACCACAGCTTCTTTATTCATTCATCTGTCTGTGGACATCTAGGTTGCTTCCATGTTCTAGCTACTGTAAATAGTGCTGCATTGAACAATGGAGTATATGTGTCTCTTTCAAATTTGGTTTCCTCAGGATATATGCCTAGGAGTAGGATTGCTGGGTCATATGGTGATTCTATTCCTAGTTTTTTAAGGAATCTCCATGCCAGCTTCCCTAGTGGCTGTATCAGTTTACATTCCCACCAACAGTGTAAGAGCATTCCCTTTTCTCCACACCCTCTCCAGCATTTATTGTTTGTAGACTTTTTGATGATGGCCATTCTGCCTGGTGTGAGGTGAGATCTCATTGTGGTTTTGATTTGCATTTCTCTAATAATGAGTGATGTTGAGCATCTTTTCATGTGTTTGTTATCCATCTGTATGTCTTCTTTGGAGAAATGTCTGTTTAGGTCTTTTCCCCACTTTTTGATTGGGTTGTTTGTTTTTCTGGTATTGAGTTGTATGAGCTGCTTGTATATTTTGGAAATTAATCTTTTATCAGTTGTTTCATTTGCTATTATTTTCTCCCATTCTGAGGACTGTCTTTTCACCATGCTTTGAATTTCCTTCGCTGTGCAAAAGCTTTTAAGTTTAATCAGGTGCCACTTGTTTATTTTTGTTTTTATTTCCCTTCCTCTAGGAGGTAGGTCATAGAGGATCTTGCTTTGATTTATGTCATCAAGTGTTCTGCCTATGTTTACCTGTAAGAGTTTTATAGTTTCTGGTCTTACATTTAGGTCTTTAATCTATTTTGAGTTTATCTTTGTGTATGGTGTTAGGAAGCATTCTAATTTCATTCTTTTGCATGTAGCTGTCCAGTTTTCCTAGCACCATTTATTGAAGAAGCTGTCTTTGCCACATTAGATGTTCTTGCCTCCTTTGTCAAAAATAATGTACCCATAGGTGCATGGGATTATTTCTGAGCTTTCTATCTTCTTTCATTGGTCTATATTTCTGTTTTTGTGCCTGTACCATACTGTCCTGATGACTATAGCTTTGTAGTATAATCTGAAGTCGGGAAGGCTGATTCCTCCAGCTCCATTCTTTCTCAAGAATGCTTTGGCTATTCGGGGTCTTTTGTGTACCCATATAAATTGTGAAATTTTTTGTTCTCAGTTTAGTTCAGTCACTCAGTCATGTCCAACTCTTTGTGACCCCATAGATGGCAGCACACCAGGCTTCTCTGTCCACCACCAACTCCTGGATCTTACTCCAGCTCATGTCCATTGAGTTGGTGATGCCATACAACCATTGCATCCTCTGGCAGCTCCTTCTCCTCCTTCCTTCAATCTTTCCAAGCATCAGGGTATTTTCCAGTGAGTCAGTTCTTCACATCAGGTGGCCAAAGTATTGGAGTTTCAGCTTCAGCATCAGTCCTTTCAATGAATATTCAGGATTGATTTCCTTTAGGTTGGGCTGGTTGGAACTCCTTGCTGTCCAAGGGACTCTCAAGAGTCTTTTCCAAAACTACAGTTAAAAAGCATCAGTTCTTCGGAGCTCAGCTTTCTTTATATTCCAACTCTCACAGCCATACATGACTACTGGAAAAACCACAGCTTTGACTAGACAGACGTTTGTTGACAAAGTAATGACTCTGCTTTTTAAAATGCTGTCTAGGTTGGTCATAACTTTTCTTCCAAGGAGCAAGCATCTTTTAATTCCATGGCTGCAATCACCTCTACAGTGATTTTAGTGCCCAAAAAGATAAAGTCTGTCACTGTTTCCATTGCTTCCCCATCTATTTGCCGTGAAATGATGGGACCAGATGCCATGATCTTAGTTTTCTAAATGTTGAGTTTAAAGCCAACTTTTTCATTCTCCTCTTTCACTTTCATCAAAAGGCTCTTTAGTTCTTCTTTGCTTTCTGCCATAAGAGTGGTGTCATCTGCAAATCTGAGGTTATTGATATTTCTCCTGGCAATCTTGATGACCACTTGTGCTTCATCCAGTCCAGTGTTTCTCATGATGTACTCTGCATATAAGTTCAATAAGCAGGGTGACAATATACAGCCTTGACATACTCCTTTCCCCGATTTGGAACCACTCTGTTGTTCCATGTCCAGTTCTAACTGTTGCTTTTTGACCAGCATACAGATTTCTCAAGGGACAGGTCAGGTAATCTGGTATTCCCATCTCTTTAAGAATTTTCCAGTTTGTTGTGATCCAAACAGTCAAAGTCTTTGGCATAGTCAATAAAGCAGAAGTAGATAACTTTCTGGAACTTTCTTGCTTTTTCGATGATCCAGTGGATGTTGGCAATTTGATCTCTGGTTCCTCTACATTTTTCCCATCTATTTGCCATGAAGTGATGGGACCAGATGCCATGATCTTAGTATTTTTAATATTGAGTTGTAAGCCAGCTTTTTCACTCTCCTCTTTCACCTTTATCAAGAGTCTCTTTAGTTTCTCTTTACTTTCTGCCATTAAGGTGATGCCATCTGCATATCAGGAAGGTATTAATGTACCATAGGACTAAGTGAGGGAGAGAAGCAACTCTTTATTAGTCCTACCAGGTGCCAGGTTCTCATGTGTGTTCTCAAATTACCTTGTCCCATCTGATTCCCATAACCACCTTGTGAAAAAAAAAATTACACTCAATGTAATATGGACACCATGTAGTCGCTCAGTCATGTCCGACTCTTTGCAGCCCCGTGGACTGTAGCCCACCAGGCTCCTCCATCCATGGGATTTTCTAGACAAGAATACTGGAGTGGGATGCCATTTCCTTCTCCAGTGTAGACACAAGAACCTTTAAACTTGTTAGTGCAACCTCAGTAGTGTTTTATTCAAACTCAGTTCTATCCATATCTGAAATTTTAGCCTTTTTTCTCACCACTGCACTTTCTCCATATTTTATTTGCTACAGGAAGTATTTAAAAATGGTGATTTTTTCTTTTTCATTATTAGAAAATATGGCACCACAGCGAAGATGCAATGCTTAGCTGGTTATATTTGCAAATAGGCCTATTCTCATAAATTGGTTGAGTGGCCATGAACTACAAGACACAAATGGGTGATGTTTTTTCCTTGGTTACTCTGCTGTGGTTAAGAACACATTTTGATTTTGATAAACTCTTGATCATTCTCTCTCTCATGTCTATTTCTCTCTCTCTGTCCGTCTCTTCCCCAGCCCTTCCCTTCCCTACTCCCTCTCCTAATTTTCTCCATTCTACTTACTGAGCAAACTTGGTTTCTGTGTGTCTGTTCTGACAGGAATTGTTCAGTTGTTCTAGACCATGGGACTTCAGTGATGCAAGAAAAGAGACAAGGTTGATGCTTTAAGCATGTGGGTAACATCATCTGATTTACTCACTGGAAAACATTCCTCTAGCTATTGGAAGGTATGAGTAAGGAGAATTGTTAGGCGATTATTGACATAGTCTAGGTAGAAGATAATCATGGCTAGATGTAACATTGTTGAAATCCAAACTAAAAGTTCACACATTTTAGAAGAACTAATAGCACTTACTAATGGTTGGAACAAAGAGAAGTATATTTTCTAAGTCATGGACCATAATTATTTAATATCATTTAACTTAATAAATAATGACTAAAGGTCTGTTTGTATTAGATGTATACGGTTTGAGTTGGTGACTCGGGAGTAAAACATGATACACTTCCTCCTGTAAAACAGTCACCGGACTTTACCTAGACTTACTGACTTCTCAGAGTTATTGAATTTCAGGATGAACCTGGAAATCTGTATTTCAACTAGTTTGAGAACCACTGGTATAGCCATACATGTTATACATGCTATTTTTTCCAGTGTGAAGTTGAGAGGAAAACTAGAAACAGCAACTCCTGTTGAGATTGTCCTCCCAAGAGTAAGACAAGCCTGGAGGACAGAGGACTTGGATTGAGAATAAATGTTAGCAGAATCTGTACTTGGGTTGCAGGCTAAATACAGAGTGGAACAAAAAGAGCTCTATGCAAAGTAATGTGTAGAAGAGTTACCCATATTAAGAGGAAAATATGGGAGGAGAGCTGTCCAAAAGTATTGCCTCCCTTGAGAACTTCTATTTAATACAGTAACATAAGCAGGACCCAATCCAGCTTTACTGTTCTTTTTAGAACTGCAAGGTTGTACTGAGATCTAACCATTTGTTTCCAGCCCCCAAATACTCTTTTCTTTTATTAGTCTCCTGTCCATTATTCCTTACAGCTAATCTTGCCCAAGTTATAAAAGTGAAGTGAAGTCGCTCAGTCGTGTCCGACTCTTTGCAACCCACTGGACTGTAGCCTATCAGGCTCCTCCATCCATGGGATTTTCCAGGCAAGAGTGCTGGAGTGGATTGCCATTTCCTTCTCCAGGAGATCTTCCCGACCCAGGAGTCAAACCCAGGTCTCCCGCATTGCAGGCAGACGCTTAAAGCAATCATCAAAAGCCATGCAGTTTGATACAACTACTTAAACTATTATCTCCTCATGCTTGGCAAGTTTTTGTCACCAGTAATAAAATACCTATATATACATATATGGTAATAATATATAGGGTAATTTATATTACTATATTATTTACTGAACTGCACAATGCACTCAGAAAATCAGTCTACGATTTTCTCAATTCTTACCATTCCCTGTTTTCTCTTTCCTTTATTTTTCTTGCTCTGTCAACATGACACATACTATTTTCAAGTGTAATCCAAAGGAAACATAAATAATTTATTTGTTGGATTATTATTACTTTTTAAATTGCTGTAAGAGCTAGGTCTGTGACAGAGTCCTAGTCAAAAAATAAAACAAAAAAAAAATTGAGAGGAGGAATTTCGGTTTCTTGTAATTACAGAGCAACTTGTATTAGATTAATTTCTTGCACATAATAATTATAAACCCTGGGTTAAAATTTATTCTAGAAACCGTCTCTGAAAGCATTGGAAAGCAGCCCAAAGCAGTCTGTGATGGCTCTTATGATTCTAATATTCATATTGAAATGCAAAAGAAGCAAAAGCCAAAAGCTAAACAGGCCAAGATCATCAGGAAAAATAGCAAAGATAGAGAACTCAGACTGTCTAACTTTAAGACACAGTATAAATCTATAGTAATCAATATCCTGTCATACAGATATGAAAGATAGATATTTAGATTAATGGGACAGATTTTGGTTTACAGAACACACTCATAATAAGTTGTCTAACTGATTTTTCACAAATACACAGAAGCAGTTAGACAAAGGAAAAAAGCTATTTTCAACAAATGGTTCAGGAACAGTTGGATATCTATATGAGAAAAAAATGAACTTCAATCTCTCCCTTCTACCATAAACAAAGCCTAAAAGAAAGATACAGTGTTTGCATGTCAATTATACCCCATTAAAGCTAGGGAAGGAGGAGAAAGAAACCCACAGAAATGTCAGCAAGATGGTGGGCCAGGCATTTGTGGCCATCATTCCTCCCCACCCCCAAAAAACTATTTTTGACAGCCACCCATGGATGAGAGTGCTTTTATGGGAGCCTGGGAGTCTAGTGGAGGGATTTCAGTAACCTACTGAAGCACAAAATCTGAGAATAGGCTCATTAAAGAAGGTAAGAAGAACAATTTCCTTTTGCCTGCATCACCCTTTCCTGAAGGCTGCAGAGCACAGTGCCAAGGGGAACCTCAGCCTGTGATATCTCCTAAGGGGCACGTGAGGGTTTAGTGAGCTCCTAGCTTCCCCAGCTGTGTGGGACATGGCTTAAGTGGTCCATTTCTGTCTTGACTCATCTCACATCACTGAGAGGATGGGCATACTTAAGTAGTTTGAGCTAGCTAGAATCATGAAAAATGTGTGGAACTCACAGCATCCAGGTTTGGGCACTCAAAAACTGGATGCATTTCTATTAAGCACCTTGCAAACTGAAGCAAGAAGCTCACTCATGAACCACACAGGATACTTAACCTGCTGCTGCTGCAGCTAAGTTGCTTCAGTCGTGTCCGACTCTGTGTGACCCCATAGACGGCAGCCCACCAGGCTCCCCCGTCCCTGGGATTCCCCAGGCAAGAACACTGGAGTGGGTTGCCATTTCCTTCTCCAATGCATGAAAGTGAAAAGTGAAAGTGAAGTCGCTCAGTCATGCCCGACTCTTAGCTACCCCATGGACTGCAGCCCACTAGGCTCCTGTGTCCATGGGATTTTACTGGCAAGAGTGCTGGAGTGGGGTGCCATTGCCTTCTCCAACTCTTTCCTCTAGGAACCAGCAAAAACAGCCAGGAAAGTAACAAAATGGTAAGAGTAAATCCCTACATATCAATAATTACTTTACATTTAAATGAATTAAGTTCTCTAACCAAAGTGGTTGAATGGATTAAAAAAAGATCCAATAGTATACTGCCTACAAGAGATTCACTTGAGTTTTAAGGACATAGGCTGAAGGTGAGGGGAATGAGTAGAAGATACTCCATGCATGTAGTAACCAAAGAGGGCAGGAATAGCTGTATTTTTCTCAGACAAAATAAACTTTAAGTCAAAAATTATCACATGAGACAAAGACGGACAAAAGGAGTCACTTCATCAAGAGGACATAACAATTATAAATATAGGTACTCAATATCATAGTACCTAAATATATTAAACAAACATTGATAGAGCTAAAGAAAGAAATAGTTACCAATACAATAATAGTAGGGTACTTTAATACCTCACTTTCTATAATGGATAGATTATTATGACAGACAATCAGTAAGGAAACAGTGGACTTGGATAACACCATAGATGAAATGGATCTGTCCTTTCCAATAAAGAAAAGCCCAGGACCAGATGGCGTAACTGGTGAATGCTGTCCAACATTTAAAGCATAATTAATACCAATCTTCATAACCTTCCAAAATAGTTGAAGAGAAGGGAACACTTCCAAACTTTATGAGGCCAGCATATCCTGATACCAAAGCCAGACAGGAGTATTACAAGAAAAGAACACATAGGCTGAGATGCATGATGAACACGGATGCTAACATCTTCAACAAAACACCAGCAATCCAAATTCAACAGTGTGTTAAAAGCATCATATACTGTGATCAAGTTGGATTCACTCCTGAGATGCTAGAACAGCTTCCATTGGCAAGTCAATCAATGTAATATATTACACTGGACCAAAATTATATAATTATCACAACAGATGCAGAAAAGCATCTAACAAAATACAGCATCTCTTCATAATAAAGAAAAATCTAAGTTATTTATTGAAAGAATGTACCCCAACATAGTAAAAACCATATGACAAGCCTACAGCTAACTCAGTGGTGAGAAGCTACAAGCTTTCCTGTAAGATCAGGAATAAGCAAGGATGCCTGCTCTCACCATTTCTATTCAACATAGTACTGGAAGCCTTAGCCAGGATAATTAGGCAACAAAGAGAAACAAAAGATATACAACTCTCAAAGGAAGAAGTAAAATTTATCTTTATGCAAATGTCATTAAAACACTGAACACTACCAAAAAATGTTAGAACTAATAAATTCAGTAAAATTTTAGTATATAAAATCAATATGTAAAAATTTGTTACATTTCTAAATGGTTACAATAGACTGTTTGAAAAAGAAATTAAGAAAATAATCCCATTTATATAGCATTAAAACCATTTATATTTATACATTAAATCCCATTTATAAAGCATTAAAAATATTTCATAAGTGAAATACTTATGTATAAATTTAAGGAGTTGAAAGATCTGTGCACTGAAAACTATAAAGTATTGAAAGAATTTGAAAAAAAAGATAAATGGAAATATATCCCTTATTCATGGAATAAAATAATTAATATTATTAAAATATCCATACTACTGAAAGTAATCTATAGATTCAATGCAATCCATATCAAAATTTTAATGGTATTTTCCCCAGAAATAGGAAGAAAAGTTCTAAAACTCATATAGCATTTTAGCAAAAGACCCTGAGTAACTAAGGCAGTTTTGATTAAAAACAAAGCTGGAGTCATTATACTGTCTGTTATTAAAATATATCACGAAGCTGCTGCTGCTGCTGCTAAGTCACTTCAGTCGTGTCCGACTCTGTGTGACCCCATAGACGGCAGCCCACCAGGCTCCCCCGTCCCTGGGATTCTCCAGGCAAGAACACTGGCTGTCTCTTATACACAT
>SJYX01022692.1:97352-113336 GCA_006410675.1 Oreotragus oreotragus
CCATAGACGGCAGCCCACCAGGCTCCCCCGTCCCTGGGATTCTCCAGGCAAGAACACTGGAGTGGGTTGCCATTTCCTTCTCCAATGCATTAAAGTGAAAGTGAAGTCGCTCAGTCATGTCCAACCCTCAGCGACCCCATGGACTGCAGCCCTCCAGGCTACCCTAATGAAAACAGTGTATTAGTGGCATTAAAAACTGACATAGACCAACAGAACAGAGTAGAGAACCCAGAAATAAACACAAACATATGCAATCAACTGATCTTTGACAAAGTTTCTGGGAATACATATGTGAAAGGATATTCTCTTTGTTAAATGATACTTGGAAAACTGGGTATCCAAATGCAGAAAAATGAAGCTGGAACCTAGTCTCATACCATATACAAACATTAACTCAAAATGAACTCATGTCTTAAATGTAAGACCTGTTTGTAAAACTAATTAAAATAAACCAAATGCAAAAGCTCTTTGACATTGACCTGGGCAATGATTTTTTTACATATGAGCCCAAAGCACAGTTAACAAAATAGAAAAATAGACAAATGCAATCACATCATAGCAAAAAGCTTGGACAAAAAAAGGAAACACTCAACAGAGTGAAGAGCTGCTGCTGCTGCTGAGTCACTTCAGTCGTGTCCGACTCTGTGTGACCCCATAGACGGGAGCCCACCAGACTCCCCCATCCCTGGGATTCTCCAGGCAAGAACACTGGAGTGGGTTGCCATTTCCTTCTCCAATGCATGAAAGAGAAAAGTGAAAGTGAAGTCGCTCAGTCTGTCCGACTGTTAGCGACCCCATGGACTGCAGCCCACCAGGCTACTCCGTCCATTGGATTTTCCAGGCAAGAGTACTGGGGTGGGGTGCCATTGCCTTCCCCGAGAGTGAAGAGAGAACCTGTGAAATGGCAAAAATATCTGTAAACCACATGTTTTTTTACTATGGGTTAATAACAGCAAAAAAATAAAAAATAAAAAAGAGGCTTTTAATAGCAAGAAAGCTGATAACCTGATTCTAAAAAGCAGAAAATGACTTAAGTATAAATTTCTCCAAAAAAGATAAACACAAGTTCAACAAGTATATGAAAGGATTCTCAACATCAGTAATCATTAGGGGAAGTTGTCATTGTTGTTTTTGAAGCCAAAGATACAGAATGCTTCTAAGACTCTCAGTGCCATGTGTATAGGTCCTGTGAAATTCCTCCTTCTTGAGTGTGGTTAGGACCTATGATGATGATGGAATGATCACCCCATTGATTAGGTTACATTATATATGACTGACCTTGGCTACTAAAATGTGATTCTTTTGCTGGCTTTGAAGAATTTAGCCGCCATGTTGTGAATTGGTCATGTGGCTAGGACCTGTGGGCATCCTCTAGGAGCTAAGAGTAATTTTTGGCCAACAGCCAGCAGGAAAATAGGAACTTTAGTCATACAGCTGCAAGGAGCTGCATTCTGCCAACAACCTGAATGAGCTTGAAAGTAAACTCCCAACCTCCAAAAGTAAACATAATCTTGCTGCCATTTTCATTTCATTCTTGTGATTCCCTAAGCAGAGAATTCAGATCTGCTGTGTAGACTTCAGGTCTACATAAATAGCAAGATAGTAAATGGATTTTGCAATATTTGTGCTAATTTGTTACACAACATAAAAAATCAGTATATTCTTACTATTTATCATCTCTCTTTTGCTGCACTTTGTTCAGTAGGTTTCCCTTACAGATCTTTGCACTCTTTTATTTCATTTATATCTTTCTGACAATGTGATATTCAAATTGTCAAACCCTATTTGGTATATTTGCAGAGGAGGATGAAGTGAAGGGGCCCATCATGTTGTGATCAACCCTTGTTCAGAAGAATCAAAATTCTTGGTTTTCAAATCATAGTATTCTTGTTTCAATGCACTGCATATACTTTATATACATGTCTAATATCATTCATATCCCTGGCAAGACTTTGTAATGAATACGTCTACCGAATATACATTGTTTTTGGTTATTTTCTTACTTCTGTTAGTTCATGTTTTTTCCCAATATTGAAACTCATTTGCTTATTACTAGTGTAGAGATCTACTCCCTGAGATTTCTCTCTTCTATTTCTCTGTTGTTAGTGGTGCATTAAAAAAAAAAAAAAATCCAGGGCACATTTAAAAACTTTTCTAAGACTTGCATTCATAAAAATGGCTGAGCATTTTATTCATGAAAATTGAAATAAGGACAAATTGATTTTAAATGAAAGCCCCAAATCCTTTTTGTCAAATATACAGATTAAATTAATATCTTTTTAACTTACTCATCTTATTCAGGTTCCATTTCTCTATCAGTGGGTAACTAAATACTAATTTCCAACATCAGTGAAAACTTTTAGAACAGAGCTATTAGTACCGCTTCCCGACCTCCAACCAAGATTTATGCTCAGCTCCATCATTAAATAATACTTTCTGTTAAGCTGGACTTCAGACAGATGAATGCAATTCTCTTCATATGCCATTCAATTTGGAACAGGATTTTGGCTGTGGATTTTTGAAAGACTGCATGATTCAACAATGAAATTTGAGAGTAAAATTAACACTTATGAAAGACAGCTTCTAAGGAATAGCAATTATGATTATAAAAGAGCCTTCTGTGCCATTTATGCCATAGATACAAAAAAGTATTCATCTTGAGCTTTGATTCTGCTCAATACCTTTGTTTCTGCCATTTTTTTAATCCTAAAATGCCCTTGAACTTCTTTATCTACTGAAATTTCTCTCATTCTTCAAAGTTTACTTATTTCTGTTTCCTCCCAGGTATTAAAAAAATGAATTTCTTCCTTTTATTCACTTCCACCTCCATTTTGCTTTGATGAATTTAGATATTCCTGGACCTCTTACCCTCCATCATATTTTGAGCCCCAAGGGAGCAAGATTGTCTTTTATTTGTGTCTTTATGTGGAGTCATCTTAGATGGTATTAGGTATATATTAGCTGCTCAGTTAAGTCTATGAAATAAATGAAATGTACAATGTAATAAATGCAAATATAAATGTACAATGTAATAAGGACAATGCACAATGCCCCCCTAAGTTTGGTCTTCTACATACACTTAAAGGCAAAGGAAATACAAAACAATATCTACAACTCTGTTAATTTTCCTGAAAAAATACTCATGAAAAGACAATGAGACATACAGAATGTGGTGGGTAATGAGTCTTTTAGTAAGTTCTTGGCTCAAAGTTAATTTACTCAAGTGAAACAAAACAAGCGAGTGTGCTGGAAAAGCTTTATCATCAGAAGTGGCTTATAATTTGAATGGCCACCATTAGAATTAGTTACTTTCACTTCTGTAAGTGTTAATACTATTCATGTGAAACAGGGAAGCTTATGATCATTACTACCCACTGTTGCTGGGATAATCAAAGACATAAAATACATGAAGGTATCTTAAAATACAGATGTGAGAGAAACCGCTGCTGAAAATTAGGCTGTTTTCTTTTACTATTTTACCTTTATTGAATCAGCATTGTATTCCTCAAAATAATTAGGTCAGTACATTTTATCCTGAAACAGTCACGTGACTAGTAGGCATACATTGTCATATCCAGTTAATTTGTTTTTTGACCACACTGTTCTAGCACTTTTCACTTCAAATTACTACTTTGTTTTTATTCATGTTACTTAATTATCAACAAGAATTAATACCTTCTTGAGTTACCTTGAACATACAGAATATTGGGCATTCTCAGTTAAAAAATGTTGCATGAAAAAGAAAGTGAAAGTGTTAATCGCTCAGTCATGTCCGACTCTTGGCCATTCCATGGACTTTAGCCCACCAGGCTCCTCTGTCCATGGGATTTCCCAGGCAAGAATACTGGAGTGGGTAGCCTCTTCTCCAGGAGATCTTCCTGACCCAGGGATTGAACCTGCATCTCCAGCACTGCATGCAGATTCTTTACTGTCTGAGCCACCGTGAATGCAATTTGTTCCTTTCTTTTGGTGCAGTTTATATACAGAGAAGATTTCTCAGAATTTACAAGGGTTAAAAAAAATGGAATAATTTTTGGTAGTCTAATCTAGTAAGTAATAATGAAACAAAAGCAATGTTAAATAATGTTTTCGTTTTTCTTAAGGACACATTTGAATATAACAAATATCACTAGACCCTTCTATGATTTTTTCCTCACTGCTTTTTAACAATTTTAATGTTAGAATTTATAACCAAATATTTGACGGATTCAGTGTTTGGGGAAACTGAATATATAATTATTATTGTCCTTTCTCTAGAACTAATTGTAAAGCCTAGTCCGATTGCCCAGTCATGTCTGCATGTTTCCATTATGGGTTTTTTTTTTTTTTTTTCTTTTTTTAACCACAAGTCTGTGTCACTGAGTTTCCCAGTATGTCTAGGGGCTAAGATCACAGGAAGGATGGCCTGACATATGTAGAAATAGACAAAATGGAGAAGGAAGTGGAGGTATGAACCAGCATTGCTCTTCTGAGTGAAATGATCCCTTCCAAAAGCCATTTTAGATCCCTGTCCCTAAGACAAGTAATTATTTGAAGATGAATGCTTCAATCTATCCTATTTCTAAAAAGTGCCCATGGATCCTCTCTTGAACCATGATGTTTTAGAAAGCAGTTTTCTGATACTTCATCATATTTCTTCTCTGGCACCCACACTGAAATGTACCTGTCACTCAAATTAATCTCATGGTTTTGTTCTGCTCTCTGTCATCCATTTTTATTAAGTTGGTCTTTCATTGAAATTTAAGTTTCTGCTTTGTACAAACTGCTGTATTAATAGTAGGATATATAGACAGATGTGACAAGGTGTTTGTGTTCAAGGAGCGACTATTGAATCAGTGGTAAACTATTGTTATCAATGGTGCCTGACATGGTATAGATGCCATGTCGTGTGAAGATAATCAGGTAAGCACTTTTATTGTCTATAGAAATGATAATGAGGGACTCCTAGATGCTCCCCACCAGTCACTGCAGAGGGGAACCAGAAAACATAGAGCCAAGGTCCCCTAATGATACCAGAAGCACAGCTGCTTGGTCATGGGTGGAAGTAGAAACTCGAGTGGTCTCTGTGGCAGGGGCACAAGATAAGGGGAATCAGAGAGACCTGACACATGAAAGGATACTTGGAAGGCTTGAGGAGTAGAGAGAGAATGGGAAGGATTTTTACTATCTTCTGTTTGTTTTACTCTCAAAAGAAGGAACAATATAAAAATAGTCTTGGTAGTCAGCCTTGCCTGAAAAGGTCTCCCAGTCTGCAATCCTGATCATTCTCTTTGCTCTGAACTTACTTTACTTTTCTTCATAGTCTTAACACATTTTGAGATTTACTGCTGAGTTGTCTCCATATCTTGGCTTCTGTGAGTGATGCTTCAATTACTACAGGAGTTCTAATATCTCTTTGAGATCTTGATTTCAATTCTTTTGTATAAATACCCAGTTAGTGTCCATCAAAAGAAAGAAAATGTAGTATGTCCACGTATTAGAACTCTACTAAGCCTTTAAAAAAGAAGAAAATTCTGCAGTGTGTGGCAACATGGGGAAACCTTGAGGTTATTATGCTAAGTGAAATAAGCCAGTCTTGGAAAGACAAATTCTGCATAATTCTACTTGTATGATGTATCTAAAGTATCAAATTCATAGAATCAAAGAGCAGAGAGGTGATTCAGTTCAGTTCAGTTCATTTCAGTCACTCAGTCGTGTCCGATTCTTTGCGACCCCATGAATCGCAGCACGCCAGGCCTCCCTATCCATCACCATCTCCCGGAGTTCACTCAGACTCACGTCCATCGANCTCCAGGTAAAGATCTAGGTGGAGATGTGGCTGGGCCCCCTTTCAGAAGTGAAAGGAAAGGAGAGGCAATGTGGACCAAGTTCAGTTCAGTGGCTCAGTCGTGTCCGACTCTGCAACCCCATGGACTGCAGCACTCCTGGCTTCCCTGTCCATCCCCAACTCCCAGAGCTTACTCAAACGAATGTCCATCGAGTTGGTGATGCCATCCAACCATCTCATCCTGTCATCCCCTTCTTCACCCGCCTTCAGTCTTTCCCAGCATCAGGGTCTTTTCCAGTGGGTCAGTTCTTCATATCAGGTGGCCAAAGTATTGGAGTTTCAGCTTCAGCATCAGTCCTTCCAATGAATATTCAGGACTGATTTCCTTTGGGCTGGACTGGCTGGATCTCCTTGCAGTCCAAGGGACTCTCAAGAGTCTTCACCAACACCACAGTTCAAACGCATCAATTCTTCTGCACTCAGCTTTCTTTATAGTCCAACTCTCACATCCATAAATGACTACCACAGCTTTGACTAGATGGACCTTTGTTAGCAAAGTAATGTCTCTGCTTTTTAATATGCTGTCTAGGTTGGTCACAGCTTTTCTTCCAAGGAGCAAGTGTCTTTTAATTTCATGGCTGCAGTCACCATCTGCAGTGATTTTTGGAGCCCCCAAAATAGTCTGTCACTGTTTCCACTGTTTCCCCATCTATTTCCTATGAAGTGATGGGACCAGATGCCATGATCTTCATTTTCTGAATGTTGAGTTTTAAGCCAACTTTTTCACTCTCCTCTTTCACTTTCATCAGGAGGCTCTTTAGTTCTTCTTCGCTTTCTGCCATAAGGGTGGTGTCATCGACATATCTGAGGTTATTGATATTTCTCCCAGCAATCTTGATTCCAGTTTGTGCTTCATTTAGTCCAACATTTCGCATGATGTATTCTGCATATAAGTTAAATAAGCAGGGTGACAATATACAGCCTTAACGTACTCCTTTTCCTATTTGGAACCAGTCTGTTGTTCCATGTCCAGTTCTAACTGTTGCTTCTGGACCTGCAAAGAGGTTTCTCAGGAGGCAGGTCAGGTGGTCTGGTATTCCCATCTCTTGAAGAATTTTCCAGTTTGTTGTGATCCACACAGTCAAAGGCTTTGGTGTAGTCAATAAAGTGGGACCAAGTTGGGAGGACTGATTTCTTTGGGTCCCCTGCCCACCAATCCTGATGCGTGTCCCGTAGTTGGGAGTCCCCGCCCTGACAGGTTGGGTTCACCTGTGAAACACCCAGGCCCTACTCTTGGAGGACTACCCATCTTGGCAACTCAAAACTCCAGCCTCCCTGCCCTCTCCACCTTACCACAAGCATGGCCCTCCACGTCATCCAGGAGATTGGCCGTTGACGCTGCAGCCCCCAGCCTGCCGAACCGTTCAGGAGAACTGTCCCAGGAGTTGGTGGGCACTGCCTTGGGGCTCCCAGGCCTCCCCACGCCATGGCCCTGGCCTTCTACCTCCCAGCCAGGGCTCAGGAGGCCTCCCTCACACCAGCCTTATCCCCTGACAACGTCCCCGTACCTCCCACAGGCTCCTTTTCTGGGGGTCCACTGAGTAGCCAGGCCCTGACTCTCTCACCCGGCTCCCATCTCTGGGGACAGCTTTCTTTCTGTTCTCCTTTGGCTGCTGTGGTGGCTCAGGGGCTAAGGAGCCTGCCTGCAATGCGGGAGATGCGGGTTCGACCCCTGGGTTGGGAAGATCCCCTGGAAAAGGAAATGGCAACCCACTCCAGTATTCTCGGGCTTCCCTGTTGGCTCAGCTGGTAAAGCATCCGCCTGCAATGCAGGAGACCTGGGTTCGATCCCTGGGTTGGGAAGATCCCTGGAGAAGGGAAAGGCTACCCACCCCAGTATTCATGCCTGGGAAATCCCATGGACGGAGGAACCTGGCAGGTTACAGTCCACGGGGTTNTTCTGATTTCACTTTGAATGAAACACCAGGCTGAGAGTAAGCTAAGGAAAGTCTTAACTTACGTTGGTCTTATTGACAGCCATTTTGTGAAAATTGAGTGATATTCTGTTTGTGAAATTATGAACGGTGTCTCAAGAGATACAATATCTGATCAGGGTAAATAGGAGTTTTATACAGAGTTTAAAAAGAGAAAAGTTAGACCTATATGGTGAAGGAAACAAACAGGAAGTGTAAAGGCTCAGAGATGTGATTAAGTGTGAAGTATGAGGCCAAAGCATGGAATTCAAGGCGATGCGGTGGAACTGACATGTAAATTATGATGTGTGTTTGTGGGTGTATCTTGGAGGAGAGGTGAATAATTTATCTCTTTTTAAACACTGGGATATTTCCAACCTTTTGCTATTATAAACGATACTACTGTATATAACCTCATACATATATTTTGTTTATGAGCAGTCATATCTTTAGAATACTTTTCAAGAAGTACCATTGCCAAAGGGTAAATTCAAGTGTTATTTGAAAGCTATTGTCAATTTTCCTTGCATAGAATACGTTCCATTTTTAAATTCTCCAAAGCAAGTAATATCTTGACTCCCATGTTCCCCAGCATTGCTAGCAATGTGTTGGCATTCTTCAATTTTTGTTAATTTGAGGGTGGAAAATAATATTTCTATTTCATATCTTTTATTCTGAGTGGAGTTGGACTTCTCTTTATACAGCTAATGGTCATTGATATATTTTTTTATGTAAACCGCCTCTTTGTCTCTTGAACTTTTTCAGTGGGTTATTCTTTTCTTGTATATTTCTGGCAGGTGTTTATATATTAGGATAACTTTTTTTCTGTGATAGGAATTTCAGGCATTTCCCCCAGTTTATAAATTGTCTTCGGACTTTGGTTATGGCATTTTTGTTCATGCGATTGAAAAGAAAACCAGCTAGTTTAATTAACAGTCTTTATTTGATAGTTTCTTAACTAAGAGACTTATCTAGCAAGTATTCCTCCATTTCAAGAAGATAAAAGAATTTCCCCAAGTTTTCTTCTCATACTTTGATAGCTTTATCTGAAAAAATATTTTAAAGTGATATTTTTCAAGTAAATTCTGCTGTGTGGTGGTGGTGATTTAGTCACTAAGTTGTGTCTGACTCTCCATTGACTGTAGCTTGCCAGGTTCCTCTGGCTATGGGATTTCCCAAGGAAGAATACTGGAGTGGGTTGCCGTTTCCTTTGCCATGGGATTTTCCTGACACATAGATTGAACCAGCATCTTAAACTCACATCTCCTGCATTGCAGGCAGATTCTTTACTGTTGAGCAAAAAGGGAAATCCTCTAAATGACTTAATGTATATATTGGACATTTCCTTGTGTGCCCTTCTTTCCTTCCTTCCCAACCCATCTCTTGGCAACCAGTCATCTGCTTTTTAAACATTTACGATAGTAAAAAAATTCAATATAAAATTTACCATCTTGATCATTTTTAGGTGTATAATATAATAGTGGATATGAACTTGAGCAAACGCAGAGAGATAGTGAAGGACAGGGAAGCCTGGCGTGCTGCAGTCCATGGGGTCTCAAAGAGTCAGACCTGACCGAGTGACTGAACTGAACTGAGGTGATAGTGGCCATACCATTTTACATTCCCATTAACAGTGTGCAAGAATTCCATTTTTTCCACATGCTTGCCAACACAACAGTATCAAAACACTATTTTGATACCGGCCACCGTCAAAAGATAATAATGAGACAATAGGCTATGTGATTTTGAGTTTGACGTGCATTTCCCAAATGATTAGTGATGCTGAGTATCTTTGCATATGCTTGTTGATCATTTGTATATCTCTGGGCTGTGCTCAGTCACTTCATTGTGTCCAACTCTTTGTGACCCCATAGACTGTAGCCCTCCAGGAGAAATGCCTATTCAGGTTCTTTGCCCATTTAAAAAACCTGAGTGAGTTATTTGTTTTTTGCTGAGTTCTTTGTATATTCTAGTGATTAATCTAGTTATTAACCATTTATTAGGTATATGATTGGCAAATATTTTCTCCCATTCTGTAGCTTTTTTTTTTTTTCCATTTCATTGACTGTTTCCTTTGCTACCTAGAAGTTGTCAAATGTAGTCCTATTGTTACTTTTGTTTCCTGTGATTTTGTGTCACATCCTAGAAATCATTTCCAAATCTAATGTGAATGTCATGACACTTTCCCCCTACGTGTTTTGTTTTGTTTTTTTTAGAAATTTTATAGTTTCAGGTCTTACATTTAAATCTTTAACTGATTTTAAGTTTAATTTTTATATGGTATAAGTAAAGGGTCCAACTTTTTCTTTTGCAAGTGGATGTCAAGTTTTCTCAGCACCATTTATTGAAGAGACTATCTTTTCCCCACTGTGTAGTCTTAGGACCCCGGACTAAGATCATTTGACCATAAGTTTTGTTTCTCTGCTCTATTCTCTTATATTTTTCACTCTGTATGCTAGTACCATACTGTTTGGTTAGCGTAGCTTTGTAATGTTTTGTAATTGGGAAGTGCAAGGGCTTCAGATTTGTTTTCATTTCTCAAGATGATATCTAGGATATCACCTAAAAATATCTAGGATATTTTTATCCTAAATACCAAATTCAATATGAATTTGAATTTAAGGATTTCATATAAATTTTAGGATTTTTTCCTGTTCATAAAAAATGTAATTATGATTTTGATAGGGACTATTTTGAACCTACATATAGCTTTGGATAGTATGATAATTTTAACAATGTGAAGCCTTCCAATCCATAAACTTCGGTATCTTTCCATTTGCATCTTATTTCTTTCATCAATGTTATATAGATTTCAATGTACAAATCTTTCACTTCCTTAGTTAGGCTTATGCCCAAGTATTTTATTCTTTGTGATGCTATTATAAATGGGATTGTTTTCTTAATCTCCTCTTCAGATAGTTTATTGCTAACATATGAAAACATTACTGATTTTTTTATATGTTGATTTGTATCCTACCATTGTGTTGAATTCACCTGTTAGTCCTAATAGATTTTTAGTAGAGCACTGAGTTTTCCACATATAAAATCATGTCATCTGCAAACAAATAATTTTAGCTGTTCCTTTCTGATTGGCATACTCTCTTTTTTTCATTTTATTTTTCTCTTTCTTTCCCTACTTGTTCTGGCTAGAATTTCCACTGCTATATGTTGAAGGTGGCTCAGAGGTTAAAGCGTCTGCCTCCAATGCGGGAGACCTGGGTTCGATCCCTGGTTTGGGAAGATCTCCTGGAGAAGGAAATGGCAACCCACTCCAGTATTCTTGCCTGGAGAATCCCATGGACTGAGGAGCCTGGTGGGTTGCAGTCCACGGGGTCACAAAGAGTTGGACACGACTGAGTGACTTTACTTACTTACTTACTTATATGTTGAAAAGAAATTGTAGGAATAAGTATATATGCCTTGTTCCTGATCTTAGAGGAGAAATTTTTAGTCATTCATTATTGNACAACTGAGTGACTTTACTTACTTATGTTTGCTTCTGCTGCACATATGAAAAAATTATACACCTAAGCAAGATTTGCATGAACTGGCCAGTGGTTACCATACAACCGCATATCTCTGCGATGTCCTCTTCACTCTGGCCATTCAGGCCCATATTTAGTTCCATAAACACGAGACTTGCCTACTTCAGGGCCTTTGCGTGTGCCTCTCTTTCTGCCCAGTGCTTGACAAGACTGGCTTTTTTCATCCTTTATGTCTTAATTAAAACACACCAGAATGAGAACAGTGATTATCTCTACGTGGTAGAACTGGATATAATTTATTTATATTTCCTTTTTATTGATTTTTTTGGTCTGGCTTTTTAAAATTTTACCTCATATACATTATGTTTTAAAAAAGAAGAAAGACACAAATTATTTTAATCTTTAGTATGGTTGAAGTACACATAGGAAGAAATAAAATATTGATATTACAGTTCTCCCTAATGCTATTTATTTAAAAAATGATAATTTCATCTACAGTGGATTTGTGCTGCTTATCTGGCTGTCTGCATTCACTTTTTCTCTTTTTAAATTAAAGTATAGTTGCTGTATAATCATAAGGGATTTGATTTAGGTCATACCTGAATGGTCTAGTGGTTTTACTTTCTTCAATTTAAGTCTGAATTTGGCAATAAGGAACTCATGGTCTGAGCCACAGTCAGCTCCCGGTCTTGTTTTTGCTGACTGTATAGAGCTTCTCCATCTTTGGNCCATCTCTTGAAGAATTTTCCAGTTTGTTGTGATCCACACAGTCAAAGGCTTTGGTGTAGTCAATAAAGTGGGACCAAGTTGGGAGGACTGACTTCTTTGGGTCCCCTGCCCACCAATCCTGATGCGTGTCCCGTAGTTGGGAGTCCCCGCCCTGACAGGTTGGGTTCACCTGTGAAACACCCAGGCCCTACTCTTGGAGGACTACCCATCTTGGCAACTCAAAACTCCAGCCTCCCTGCCCTCTCCACCTTACCACAAGCATGGCCCTCCACGTCATCCAGGAGATTGGCCGTTGACGCTGCAGCCCCCAGCCTGCCGAACCGTTCAGGAGAACTGTCCCAGGAGTTGGTGGGCACTGCCTTGGGGCTCCCAGGCCTCCCCACGCCATGGCCCTGGCCTTCTACCTCCCAGCCAGGGCTCAGGAGGCCTCCCTCACACCAGCCTTATCCCCTGACAACGTCCCCGTACCTCCCACAGGCTCCTTTTCTGGGGGTCCACTGAGTAGCCAGGCCCTGACTCTCTCACCCGGCTCCCATCTCTGGGGACAGCTTTCTTTCTGTTCTCCTTTGGCTGCTGTGGTGGCTCAGGGGCTAAGGAGCCTGCCTGCAATGCGGGAGATGCGGGTTCGACCCCTGGGTTGGGAAGATCCCCTGGAAAAGGAAATGGCAACCCACTCCAGTATTCTTCTGGGACAGACAGCCACGCATCTGGGCTTCCTCTCCGGCCACCTCCCCGTCTCCCCCCGTCCACTCCAGAGCTGGCTCTGGGATGTCCATGACGAATCCGAGACTCTCAAATGGGTCCTGAGGGCATGGCAGCCTCGTTCACGTGTGGCTGTGTGTCTGTGGGGATGGAGGGGGATAGGAAGGGGTGCCCAGGCTGGCAGGACTCCACGGGGAGAGGCCACTGACCCGGCGGGCCTCCCACCCACCGAAAGTGGACCGAGCTTGGCCTCCCCACTCGGTTGGCCCCGGCCAAGCAGTAGCCTCAAAGCACAGAGAATGTGAACTCTAAAGGGAGGTGGGGTGGGGTCGGGGGGTGGTCCCAGTACAATATTATTTCTCAGCAGACAGCTGGCTCAAGAGGATTTAAAACTTAATTTGTATCCAGACTCAGCTGCACAGGGAAGTGAGGCAGGGAAGCGGAGGGAGCCAGTCAGTGATTAAAATGTCACTTTGGTTCACCAAGAATCAGCGGGCATTAACAATGCCAGGTGGCTCCCTCCCCTCCCAGGAAGCCACAGGCCTGCTTGGGAACAGCTGGGGAGGGGGCGTGGGCCAGACTCACATTTTCCCATGTGTTTCAACTTGTCCCTGAATAAGGCATCTTCAGACACAGCGGGGTTGGCGTCGCTGTTTCCTGGAAGGGGGAGACATCGCTGAGGGCCAGCTGGAGAGGGACAGTGCCCTGGTCGAGGCCTGAGGCGGTGGGTCAGGACTGTCTCCCCAGCACAGGGCCTCGGCCCCACCCTTCCAGGTGAGGAAGGGAGCACAGGCTTCCTCCCTAACCCGGAGGGAGCTTCAGGCAGGGAGTCACACGAGGCTTCAACAAGCATTTGCTTCCTTCCTCATCCAAGTCTCACTTGCCCCTTTGTAAAAATTCTGTGTGGAGGGCCGGCTCCCAGCTCTGCTCCTCTGACTACTTCATGTCCCGTGAAGGCTCCTTGGGAGCTTGAAATCAGCTGCGATTGGAGTGGTCACACCATGGAAGCTACCAGATGCTAGGCCCCGGGGCTTCCCCCGCACCCCTGCAGGCTGTTGAAAGTTCACCTGCATGTGGCCGGCTGGCCTGCGTCCCGACGCAGTGTGAGAATTAACACGGCAGTGGAAGGAGGCTCAGGGCACACAGCAGGCCCCAGCCGTGGGGATGCCCTTCTCCCCCGGCCAGGGTCCACCTCTCCATGACTCCCCCAGACACGGAGTTTCTGACTCGTTAGACCATAAGCAGAAACAAGAATGGGGCGAGTCCCTAAGTCAGAACCCAGCCGGCTGGAGTCTCCCGGATCACTCAGCACCCACCTGGGTCCCTCACCGCCTTCCTGAGGTCCCCACGCTAATCCTGAGTCACCTTGTCCACTAAGTCCCTGTGAGTCATTCTGATCCATCTCAGCCATCCTGGTGTCTATGGTTAATTCGGGATCAAGGACACATGGCTGCCGTTAAACCCCCCGCTGCACATCTGGTGGGGCCTAAGCTCCCAGCCTGTTGCTTATGAATCAGTTCCACGGGATTTTCTCTCTCCAGGCTGGGATCAACTGAGTCCCCCCTCCTTCTGCCCCTCTCCCCCACTCCACCACTCAATGCAAGATTTGTGTGGGGCAAAAGCTGCACATTCTTCCTCTGAGGTAGGAGGCCCGTGTGCGCATGGCGGGTACCGGCGACCAGGGTCGCTGTACACACACACGCAGGATCCAGATGTCGAGAGTGGAACCGGGGCTCTCGAAGGGTCCCCAGCTCCAGCTCCACCCCCATCCATGCAGCCTAGTAGCCTGCCATCCACCCTGGGCCCTCCTTCGGCTGCTTGGGCAATTCCTGCTTCTCACTGTCTTGTATATAAAACTTTCAAAATTCTCTTTCTCCAATACTAAGGCAGGGCCTGGCCTGGGGGGAGATAGGCCCCAGCTACCGAATGAATGAATGAACCTTCCCCAGATGGACCCTCCCTGTCCCCTAGCGTGTGCTTGCTATAATTAACAAGTGTCCTCAGCTTTGCTGGTTTGGGCTCCCTGTTTCTTGGAGGCATCTCCTGCACTCCCCACAAGACCATAAGGTCCCCTGGGGCAGTGCCTGGGTCTCTGAGTCCCTGGCCAGCCCCGGCACCCTATGGGACATTACGTGGTGTGCTGTGTCCCCTTCTTGCCCAGGCTTCAAGTGCCTCTAAGGAGTGGAGCCAGTCTGCAGGCCTGCCCCAGGTGAGAGCTTCAGCAGCTGCGGGGTTGGCAGGAACCAGGGCTGCCGAGGGGAGGGCCCGTCTCACCCCTCTTGGGGCATATGTTGATAGGGCAAAAGCATCCTCTGCAGCCTGTTCCCCACCCTCTCTCCAAACTCCAAATATGCAGACACCCCTGGGCTGTGAGCCCCCTACACCCTCCAGGCCCCTCTCTCTCTCGGGAAGGCAAGGTTACCTGGGACAGGAGAGGGAAAGTCAAAGTCATTTCCCACGGCCACGCTGCTGGATGTAGATTTCTGGGACTCGTATTTCAGTCGATCTGGAAAAGGCCCACAGTCTGGTCAGGGGAGCTAGCTCCCATCCAGGGTCACCTGAGCTGAGAGGTGGTTGAAGGCCAAACCCTGAGAATCACTCCCACACACACACACACACACACACACACACANATTTCTGGGACTCGTATTTCAGTCGATCTGGAAAAGGCCCACAGTCTGGTCAGGGGAGCTAGCTCCCATCCAGGGTCACCTGAGCTGAGAGGTGGTTGAAGGCCAAACCCTGAGAATCACTCCCACACACACACACACACACACACACACACACGTGCATGCGTGACACCTATGGGCTCTCAAAGAACCAGAACTCTCAAAGACACAGAAAGCACTGCCTGGAATGTCAGAATGTCAGAATTAAGAGGCCCCTGAGAAACTGGATCGTCCAACCCTTCATCTAAAAGGAAAGGCCTGGAGACTCCCACCAGTATCTTTACTGCATAGCTGGGACCAGCCTTCGGCTCCTCCATCTCAGGCCAGACTTTCCCCTGCACACCATGCTCCTGACCAAAACACACTGCCAGCCACACACACGTGTACGCACAACACCCCTCTCCCACAGGCCCCTCACTGCACGCCACCCCAAACCTTCCCACTCTAAAGGGGGAAGGCAGCCAGGTTCGGGGGAGTAGGATCCTTGGCCCAGAGACAACCCCAACACCCCCAAACCCTCCAGAGGCCCTGCTCTAACGTCCTCTGCTCAGGGAGGAGCGCACCCTGGCACCCACCTACACAGTCCCTCTACTGCTGGAGCTCCAGTCACACAGGGCAGACGCCAGCGCCTGGCACAGAGCAGAGTGTTGGGGGGGGGG
>SJYX01022692.1:113906-183173 GCA_006410675.1 Oreotragus oreotragus
CCCCACCCCCACCCCGGGCACCACCTCTCTCCAGGGCGAGCAGGAAGTCTCGGTTGCGCTGCAGCTCCTTCATGAATTCCTCGTTCTGCAAGAAGAGCGCAATCCTCTCGTCCTCCAGGTACTGCTTCCAGCGACTCTCCTGGTCCCGGGGCTCAGATCCCGCCGCGGGGGGCAGGCTTCCCTCCGTGCTTGCGAGCTTGGAGCCCCTGGAGGTGGCCTGAGGAGGGGAGCAAGCACGTGGACCACCTACTCACAAGGGCGCACGCTGCGCCAACACCCACGCGCACTGAGGGTACAAGCGTCCTTCCCAGGATGCTGCGGCCACGCCCTATGGCCAGGACCTCCTCTACCCAGACTGAGTTGTTAGCCAAGACTCAACTCAACAGACCAGAGTCCTCTGTGCTGAGGAAGCATCAGGGGCTTAAGAACTACTCTCCACCTCCCCAGCTTGGCACCTTGGACCTTCCCACCAGCGTTCCCTTCGTCAAAACCTGAATAGTTCTGAAGGGTGATCTTCAAATAGCTCAGAGTCCCCATACTCATACTTTCCTTGTCCTGGCCATCTCAGAGAAGACTGCTTGCAAGGGCCAGCCTCTGGGGAGAAGCACCCTGGCCCTTTCTCCGGGGAGGGAGGGAAGGAAGGAAGGAGGGAGGGAAGGAAGGAAGGAGGGAGGGAAGGAGAGAGGGAGGGAAGGAGGCAGGGAGGGAAGGAGGCAGGGAGGGAAGGAGGGAGGGAGGGAAGGAAGGAAGGTAGGTGCTCTGCCTTTCTACCACTGAATGACCCCCCACCCTGCCCCTGCCCAACTCCTGCCAGCCTAGGGTGATGTCATTCGCCAGAGAGTATCCTCAGGGCGGTCCCCTTCCTGAGTGGAAGGGGAAATCTTACAGGCCCCAATGGGGAAGGAGGCTTTTGGTTCAGCCTTCTTTCCCTACCACCCCAGGGCAGCTTAGCCTGGGCTTAAACGTCAGGGAGGGTCAGTGACTGGCGCAAACATAGAGACGCTGCACAGGCTGGGGGCGGGGGGACCCCCATTACCTGTATGCTGTCCAGCTGCTGGGGCAGGATGCGGAGAAAGTCTTCAGGGAGGTTCCCCAACAGTGGGGGGTTCCAGTTGCGGTAGCGCCTCTGGCTGGAAGGGGGCGCGGAGCCCAGCACGTCGATGCTGGAGGGCGACAGGTGAGGATGAGGAGCGAACAGTCAGGCCCACACACAGGTGTCCTGGCCCATCACCCCAGGATCCTGCTCAGAATGGCACCCATGTGCCCAAGCTTCCAGCCGCCTCCAGCACAGAGGCCCAGCCCCCTAGCTTCCCTTTCAGCCAGGCCTTGGCTGGCCCCTCGCCTCTGGGCCTGGACGCCTACTGCACCACTCACTGCTTCTAGCCACCCGGTGTCTGCAAGGTCTCCGGGGCTAGGGGCTTCTCTGGCAGTCCAGGGGCTATGACTTCACCTTCCAACGCAAGGGGTGCAGGTTCAGTCCTGAGTCAGGGAGGTAAAATGCCACATGTGTCTTGGCCAAACAAAAGGTCTCTGGCCTGCGTTTGTGGAGCTCATGTTGGGTGCTGCGGATTTGGACACAGATGCAGAGGGCACAGCCCTTCAGCCTTCTGTCTCTAGCATCCAGGATAACACGAGCTCCTGGGTGCTGAGTGATAGGTGTGCTCCCAAGGAACAGACACCCAGAGCGGCCGACAGCCCAGCCTTCCCCAGTGTTGGTTTGCTGGGATCAGGGGACACGGGGACACCAGGGTCTCTAGAGGGCAAGCAGATCCAGGCTCCAGATCTGGTGGGTGGTCCCAGGTGAGACCGTATCCCCTGTGGGGCTTTCCCCTTATCTGCAAACCACTGCCGCCGTGCCCAGGTGTGTGGGAGCCCCTCACGAAGCTGCCTTGAACAGCAAGCTGGAAAGGCACACAGAGGGTGGGACTGGCAGGGGCTGCTCTCCTGGCCGCAGGCAGAGGCCACAGCGGGAGGGGGGCTAGGAAGGGGGCCGTGGGCACGTGCCCGCCCTGACCCCCCNATGTAGGCTATTTTGAAAAAAAAAAAGAAAATATTTTAAAACAAATATAAATATTTTTAATAGAATAATGTAAAATGTAGAGGTGAATTCCCACTAAGAGCAATGAATGCCAGTAAAAAGTGGAATAGTATATTTAATGTAATAAAGAAAATAACTGCCTATGTAGAAATCTATGCTCATCAATTATTTTATATATAAATTAATGCAAAATCATACTTTAGTCAAAATATGGCAGAATTAATCATGAATAGAACTGCATAAAACAAACTATTAAAAGTTGTTTTTTTCAGGTAAGGGTATAATGATCTTTTATGCATGTTCAGAGATGTAGTAGAAAATGAAGATCATCAGAAAAGGTGATTATGCGAGTGAAGCTAAATAATGTAAGGTTTAAAAAATATATTAATATATATATGGAATTGATCTATACCCAAAGAAAGCACACCGGGAGGAAGATAATTGACATCATATTCTAAGATTCTTATCTAAATTAGATTATATTTTAATATCTCAATAATGTATGTTCCAAACTCTAGGTTAAAAACTAAAATAATTTTAATATTCTCAAATATCTCTTATATGATTAAGATAAATGAAATTATAATTTAAGGAGAAAGAAAAACATAAAGTGGGAGCAATGAATAGAAAGAAAACAGTTTGATAATGTATTTAAAGTAAATACACTGGTAATTTTTTATTTGAAAATGATCCATTAATGGGTGTTAATGCAAAGATGCTCACAGCTGCTCCTCTGTCCATGGGATTTCCCAGGGCAAGAATACTGGAATGGGTTGCCATTTCCTGCTCCAGGGGACCTTCCCACCCCAGGGATTAAGCCCATGTCTCTTGAGTCTCCTGCACTGGCAGATGGATTGTACCTGCACAACCATCTGGGAAGCCCCTACTAAAAACATACCTTGCATAAAGTTACAGAAAGGCTGAAAGGATATGGAAAGTTATACTATGTGATCATTAATCAAAAGAAATCTGATTTTGCTGTATATTAAAAAATGTATTTAATATACAAAGCCAACTATTGTGATTAAAAGGAATCTTTTATAAAGAGTCAATTCTCAGGTAGATATAGCAATTATACTTTTGAGTAGGTGCAATAACATACGTTTAAATATAAAATGAGAAATTGATGGGAATATAAGTAAAAATAAGTCCAGAGTAGTAGTGTAGAATTAATCGTATGTTTTTCATAACTGATAAAATAGGCAAAAACATCAGTTTGCATATAGAATATGGTAACTGTGATTTAAAGCCATACTAATTGATATATATACAACACACACACACACACACACACACACACACACACACACACAAAGAGAGAGATTGCTCCATCTCAAATCTGTAAATCTACCATATATATATATATATTTTGGTTGCTTGTGAAATATTTGTCAAAATCTACTGTATCCTGGACCATGAAGAAAATATCAGCAAATTCTGTGTATTGAAATGCTACAGAGTATTCATTGATCACAGTGCAAATAAGTTTATGATCAATATGAGAAGATAAAAATTTCTAAGCATTTGTCAATTAAGTGTCTAAATAACTTGTAGTTCAGTTAAAGTAGAAGTAAGGGAATAGTTTCAATTGAATGTTGATTAAAACATTCATATCAAAAACTTACAGGGTGAAAGTAAAATAAAACTAAGAGGGAGTTTAAAATGCATATGTGATGAAATGAAGAAGGTTGAGAATCAATTATCTAAGTATCATTGTAAGGAATTATCAAAAGGATAATAAAAATCAAAGAAGCAAAGGAAAAAGAATTAAGTGAAACTGAAAACAAACATTTATTAAGAGTACAGAAAATTAACTAAATCTGAAGTTGATTCTTTGAGAAGATGAAAATAAATTAGTAACCTCTGGGCAAAGAAGAATTAATAAATAAAGAAGAGAAGACTAAAAATAATGTAAGAAATTAAAGTGAACATCATTCCAGAAAAGTGAGTATTCCTACAGGACTGATAGGCATTAAAATAATAATTAAATATCATGAATAAAGTATTACATTCAGATAAAATTTATATAAACTGGATAAATTCTGAGGAAAGCACAGTTCTTCAAACTGAAATAAAGTTACAAAAAACAGTCTGGATAATCCTATAAATATTAAATAAAATATAAGTATAATTAGGAAAATTTTTACTAGGAAAATTCCAGTCCATATGAATGCATGAAACTGTAATTTAATTCAGGATAGTGGTGGTTTGGGGAGAAGAAAATGAGATATAAATCAGAAGAGAGAATTAGGGAACATTTGGACTGCTAGTAATGTTCTCTTTCAAGAGCTGTATAGTAAAAGTAATTACATGACTATGTTATTTTGTGATAATTCCATTATGACTTGATACTTTCTTTATGTAATTTATATTTAAACAAGGAAGTTTTTATAATTAATATGCATATGTAATTTATATTTAAACAAAGAAGTTTTTATAATTAATATGCATACTGTCAGCAGTATATAAGGTATATAGATACGTTCATATGTGTAAGCTATTATTAGCACTTTAAAAGTGGTGAGAGAGGATATTATGTATTGAAATCTGGGATTTTAAGTAAAGAAAATGCAATTTAAGGTCATACTGAACGCAGTGCTTATCATATGCCATAAGTTATGGACTATGAGTAACTCTATAACATAAGTTAAATAAAGCAATTGGAATAATCTCCCTAGGTGAATAGGAAATGTGTGAACATCTCCTCTAGGATTGGTGTTTCGACATTTTTATAGCATGATCTTAACATGGTCCTTAAAACTAGCTGGGATAGATGAGTGACAAAAGATATTAGTTTAGACTAAAGGATGGTAGTTTACCACTTCAATTCATATCATGTTATTAAGGAAGCCAGCACAGTGTCTCAAAAATTTTTTGAGTCTTCTCACATACATGGCACCATGGAACAAGTGGTTCACGACCCACTTGTGAGTTTTTGAGTACTCATAGAGAGTCATTGCTGATAATCAATTACAGTTTCAGGTAATATGTCAAATATAGGCAGGTCCAGATTTTGAACTGCCATTTTTTTTTTTAAATCTTGGAGAAGGTTGTTGTCATTGTGTTATCTCACTGTTTATATCCATAAAGTTAACAGTGATATGACGGACGTAGATCAGTATTCTTTAATGGTGAAGAATCTGCCTGCAAACAGGAGACCTGGGTTTGATCCCTGGGTCAGGAAGATCTCCTGGAGAAGGGAATGGCAACCCCCTCCAGTATATTTGCCTGGAGAATTTCATGGACAGAGGAGCCTGGCAGGTTACAGTCCATGGGGTCACAAAGAATCAGCCACAACTGAGCGACTAACACTTTCACTTTCTTTTGATATTTTTTTCCTACCTTATGGACATTAAATGAAATAAATATAGTATTTTCAAGATTTTTGAAAATTTGAAAATCACTTCCAGAATACAAGTACTTACTAAAAGATCACTAGAAATATGGGATTCCAAGACTGGAAACAAATGGACTAGTTGTTATTTGAAATAACTTCTAATTTTAAGTATTCATTAATTTTGGATCCTTACCATAAGTGAAAATTGGTTGAAGAGAACTATCAATCTTATGTGTCATAAACTAGTCTCCATAGTCATTGTACAAAAATAAACTAAAAATTTTCTTGTTGTTCAGCTGCTAAGTCATGTCCAACTCTTTGCCACCCCAAAAACTGCAGCATGCCGGGCTTCTCTGTCCTTCACTCACAGAGTTTGCTCAAAGTCATGTCCATTGAGTTGGTGATGTCACCTAACCATCTCATCCTCTGCTGCCCTCTTCTTTTGCTTTTGATCTTTCCCAGCATCAGGGTCTTTTTCAGTGAGGTGGCTCTTCACATCAGGTGGCCAAAGTATTGGAGCGTCAGCTTCAGCATCAGTCCTTCCAATGAGTATTCAGGGTTGATTTCCTTTAGGATTGATTGGTTTTAATATACTGATATTTATATAGATAGATACAGATAGAAGTACATACCCTTTTATTATTATAGACTTTAGAGATGAACGCAAAGTTTGTAACTCAGGAGGATGTTTTTGCTGGTAATACATTTTCTAAAGTCAAATTCATATAATTATCCAGTCAAATGCAGTGTGTATTTAGTCATTTAGATACATATTTTAGTAGGAGAGGAAATGAATCAGTTGGCTGACTTTCAATATAGCAAAAGAAATAGAAAGGCCAATGTCTGTAAGATATAATTTCAATTTAACTGTATTATGTTGAAAAACATGTCATTCAGTCAATTGCTTCATGTAGGTAAATGCAATTTTCAGCTGCATCACAAGGGTCCCTGGTGCATTTTTTATCTAATTTACCATATATTGAACTTCATCTGTTTACTAATTGAACACCAGATATTTTAAAAAAAATCACGTTTTGAATTTTCTCAGACAGTTTTTCCATAGTGACTTAGAAAAAATTATTTTGTGCCCCCAAAGAGACACAGAATACAAAATAGTCTTTCAATAAAATGTCATGGCATCTGGTCCCATCACTTCATGGGAAATAGATGGGGAAACAGTGGAAACAGTGTCAGACTTTATTTTTGGGGGCTCCAAAATCACTGCAGATGGTGACCGCTGCCATGAAATTAAAGGATGCTTACTCCTTGGAAGAAAAGCTATGACCAACCTAGATAGCATATTCAAAAGCAGAGACATTACTTTGCCGACTAAGGTCCGTCTAGTCAAGGCTATGGTTTTTTCCAGTGGTCACGTATGGATGTGAGAATTGGACTGTGAAGAAGGCTGAGCGCCAAAGAATTGATGCTTTTGAACTGTGGTGTTGGAGAAGACTCTTGAGAGTCCCTTGGACTGCAAGGAGATCCAACCAGTCCATTCTGAAGATCAGCCCTGGGATTTCTTTGGAGGGAATAATGCTAAAGCTGAGACTCCAGTCCTGTGGCTACCTCATGCGAAGAGTTGACTCATTGGAAAAGACTCTGATGCTGGGAGGGATTGGGGGCAGGAGGAGAAGGGGACGACCGAGGATGAGATGGCTGGATGGCATCACTGACTCGATGGATGTGAGTCTGAGTGAATTCTGGGAGTTGGTGATGGACAGGGAGGCCTGGCGTGCTGCGATTCATGGGGTCGCAAGAGTCAGACATGACTGAGTGACTGAATTGAACTGAAGAAGATCAGGATCAGAAAAAGGTCATGTGGGCACAAGCCAGATGTATGAACTTGGGGTAACTGTCATCCTGTGCCTTATATTCTTCAGATAAAATGGAGGGAGTAATAAAGTGGATATCTTATTAACAGGCCTCCAGTTACGTAGGCTACTCAGCTAACTATCTGTCTCCGTGTCCTCTGTAAAACACACTGAAGGATGACCAAACTCTTTCTACTCATGGTGCTAACTGACCACTCTCTAGTTGTCTGTATATTTATTTGCTGCAAGAAAATGGAGGGAGAATAAATTAGGAACATGAGATTGACAGATACACATCACTGTATATAAAAGAGATATACGACAGAGATTTACAGCACAGAAAACTATAGACTCCTCAGATGGCTCAGTGGTAAAAGAATCCGCCTGCCACTTCAGGAGCCATACGAGATGCGGGTTCGATCCCTGGGTTGGGAAGATTCCCCTGGAGGAGGAAATGGCAACCCACTCCAGTACTCTTGCTGAGATAATCCCATCCCATCGATAGAGAAGCCTGACAAGCTCCAGTCCATGGAGTCACAAAGAGTCAGACACAACTGAGCAACTGCGCATACACAAGGAATTATGTTCATTATCTTCTAATAAGCTATAATGGAAAAGAATCTGAAAAAAATTTATAGAAGTCACTTTGCTATATGCCTGAAACTAATGCAATATTGTATATCAACTATACTTCTCTAGTAGACAAAGTGTAACCACTGGAATGTAAAAAAGCAGATAGAACCAGGAAAAGCATTTATTCTTAAAAAACTTCAGCTGCAACAATTCAGGGCTAAAAGTGTTACACAGTCTCTTGATCATGGCAGCAGAAAACCACAGCTCATTCAATTTGAGTTGACAAGGACAGAGATCAGGACTGGATGATGCCTTAGAAATAAGAGAAATATAAAAGGAGTCCAAATCTGTGCACAAATGTTGCCTAAATCTCTTGCTTTCATTGTAATATGCAAATGAAGGGGAAACTAGGGGCCCAGCATAAATCAGGCAGAGGTGAGAAAGGACTCAGACCTTGAAAAACAGCTGTTTCAAATGGAGACTTTTGCATCTGCTACTTTCTGAAATGACTCAGATGGGTTACGGATGTTGCATTGACAGACAGACTTTGACATCTATTGCAAAGATGTTTAATAATTAAAAGAATATATGTATAAAGAATTAAAAATGGTTTTGTTGAGCAGGTAGGAAATCTTAACAGATAGCTGGAAACTATTAAAAAAGGAAATAAGAAATCCTAGACCTGAAAGTTATAATAACTAAAATTTAAAAATCAGATAGTTCAAAAACTTAAAGATGGGAGAATTAGTGAACATGAAAATAATGTATTGAAAGCAAGCAATCTGAAGAAAAGAGAGCAAATTGAGAGAATGAGCAGAGTTTCAAATATCTGTGACTGTAGAGTCCAACTTATGTGTCACATCTATGTGTGTGTGTATATAATCTATATCTGATAAAGGACTATACCTAGAAGTCATTAAAATATGACTCACTAAGAAGACAAAAGTAAGGAAAAACAGGCAGAAGATTTGGACAGATACCTTACAAAAGAGGATATGCAAAGGACTAATAAGCATATTTGAATTTGCTATACATCTTGTCTGACTCTTCACAACCCCATGGACTATACACTTCCCTCATAGCTCAGTTGGTAAAGAATCCACCTGCAATGCAGGAGATCCCAGTTCGATTCCTGGGTCAGGAAGATCCTCTGTAGAAGGGATAGACTACCCACTCCAGTGTTCTTGGGCTTCCCTTGTGGATCAACTGGTAAAGAATCTGCCTGCAATGTAGGAGACCTGGATTTGATCCCTGGATTGGGAAGATCCTCTGGAGAAGGGAAAGGCTACCCACTCCAGAATTCTGGCCTGCAGAAGTCCATGGACTATACCGTCCACGGGGTCACAAAGAGTTGGACACAACTGAACGAATTTCACTTTCATTTCACCTCATACATCTTGTCATCAGGTAAATGAAAATTTAAAGCACAAATGAGCTACTATTATACACTCATTACAATGACTAAATTTTTTTAAAAGATGTGAAATTGTATACCTACAATATGAAGCAACTGAAATGCTTATATATTGCTGATGGAAATATAAAACAGTGTGACCATTATAGAAAAGTTTGACAGTTTCTTAAAATTTAAACATACTCCTAACATCCTCTGCAGGTCTCCATCTCCTCTTTGGAATAGGGGTACCTAGGGCATGTTTTTCTGGTGGCAGATCACAAAACCTGAAGAAAAACAATAAGAACACATGCTGTCTTTTGAGACCTTGGCCAGAATTGGTATCTTGAAACTTCCTCATGTCATTAGTCTGAGCAAGTTATATAGTTTAGGTTCAACATTAACAGGTTGAGGGAATATATTCTAGACTTTGTGCGAGTGGTACTTCAAAGCCACAATGCAAACACTGTAAATACTGTTCTAATCCAGGGACAATGGGGAAGATTTTATCATGGATGACATATTGTGTAATGACAGCAATTAACAGCATCACTCAGTGAAGAAATTAGACAGGAGATGGCACAGTTTTGATGAATGGATACAAAAGAAGCAAGAAAGATTTGAGTCAGCCTAGAAAGGGAGCAGTGAGGGCTTATCTAAGGACTGCATGCTTGGGTGAGCATCTTCTAGGAACAGGAGGAAAAATATTTCCCAATTAGATTTTAAGCAATTTCATTATAAAGGAACTTGGTGACCATGTTAGAACCAAAACTAATTTTTCCAAATTTCCTGGAATGATCACTTACATTTGAAAATATCATGTAGTTTATGAAATGTTTTCTTGTACATTATCTGATTTGTCCCTAGAAGAAGACTGAGAGGAAACATTTGTTATTAAAAGTATTTCATAGGTTAGTAAAATGGAAACAAAGTGACTTGTCCAAATGTCTTTAGTTCTTAAAAGAGCAAGTGCTAGTGCTAAGTTGCTTTGGAGTGGGTTACCATTTTCTCACCTAGGGAATGTTCCTAACCCAGGGATCAACCCTAGTCTCTTTCATCTCCTGCATTGGCAGGTGAGTTCTTTACCACCAGCGCCACCTGGAAGCCCCAAAAGATCAAGGAAAGGAGTCACACCTGTATTTTTTGACACAAGTCACAGAACTTTTATATTACTTGACAGTTATTAATCCAGATTTGAACACATAGAAAATGTTCAAGAAATACTTCCATAAATAAATTTATAAAGATGAGCAAATAGTGATTAGGTCCAATAAGAAGAGAATTAAAAAAAGTATGAGGAAATTATTTCCTTTTGAATTCTATTCTTTTTGAATATGAAGAAAAAATCTTTACTTTCTTCCAGTTTTTTCCATGTATAATCAGAAAATAATAGCAATTCCTCAAATTTGCGGTTGTATGTGACATAATTTTTCATGCTTCTTCTAAGGCATCAAGCCTTGTCACAATACCCTTTTTAATAAAAGAGGAAACAGTTGCCCAGGGTCATAGCAGCAATTGTTTCTGTTCAGTCACTAAGTAGTGTCCGACTCTTTGTGACCCCAGAGATGGTGTCCTGCCAGGCATCTCTGTCCTTGGGATTTCTCAGGCAAAAATACTGAAGTGGGTTGCCATTTCCTTCACCAGGGGATCTTCCTAGATCAGGGATCAAACGTGTGTCTCCTGCACTGGCAGGTAGATTTCTTTATCACTGAACCACCAGGACTAGTGGCTAAACTAAAAGGTTAACCACACCTGTTCTGTGTGTTTTTTTCATAAATTCCATACTATTTGTCTGTGATTATTCAGAATACAGTGAAATTTCTTCAACACTAGCTAGATGATTACAGAGACCATTTAATTGCAGCATTCTTAATGTCTGCCTTAAAATTTTGTTATATTCTAGTTAAATGCGCCCGTGTTTCTGTTTATTAATGTTCTCATGCTGTCACGTTCCCATGTGATCTGTGGAAAGCATTTAATGAAGACATAATTGTTCCAGCATATGTTAATTTTTACTTCCTTAAGTGTTTATTAGCATAGATCTTCTGGTAAATCCCTCCCACCTTTTTTTTTTTTTTTCCCTGAGGTGTTAAATTGTTTTGTTTTCATTATCTTGCAGGAAACATCATTTTTTGTTGTACAACTTAAAATTTTATCTGAAGATCCCCTAGGAAATGATGTCACACACAGGAATAAAGAAAGTAACTGCTGTTTGCACCTGGAGAATTATTTCAATGCTCTGATACTGAATTCCTTGAAATATGTTCCATATACAGAAAAGGCAGTTTCATGGGCAGCTTCACTGCACATAGAAAATGTAACTCTCTCCTTTTTAATATTGCTAATGTACATAGTGAAGCTCTGAGAGGAACTGTACTGAAAAAATTGGGTCAGTGTTTTAAATACATCATTTAAAGACATAAAAACATAATTTTAAATTTCCTTTGAGTAAATGAAGAGTAACAAAACTCAGGGAAGGGAATGACAGACCACCTCAGTATTTTTGCTTTGAACAGTATGAAGAGGATGAGGTGGTTGGATGGCATCACTGACTGTCGAGTCTGATGGACATAAGTTTGAGCAAGCTCTGGGAGTTTGTGATGTACAGGGAAGCCTGATGTGCTGCAGTCCATGGGATCGCAGAGTCAGACATGACTGAGCCACTGAACTTTACAAAACTCATTGTGTGTAAGAATGTGATGGCAGAACAGGAAATAATTTTGTATTCTTCCTAGACAATAATTTTGTTTATAGCAATTGGGTCTGGTGAAACAATCAGAGATACAGCCAAATCTTTAAATAATGCCTTTATTTATAATAAAAGTGAAAAACTGTGTTTCTCGAAATAAAAAGTACCACATAAGTTAGTGTAAAACTACATGCATAAATACTCTGCAGTTATTAAAATATTTTGTTCAAGAATTCTATAATGTTGCCCAAAGGGTATAAAAATGAATAGTATAAACTCATTTGACCAAGTCAGTGTTGGAGATGAGGATATTCTAGGTTAGAGGATACACTATGGTTCTTAGATTTCATATGTGTGCATAAAACAGAAACTTAAGACCTTACTGGGCCGAGGAAGGAAGAGTTAGTACTAGAACCTCAACATTTTGTTCTAGATCAGAAAGAATTTAAAGATAGATCCTGCTGTTTTACAGCTAGAGCTGTCATTTACAAAACACATAATATATGTCAGGCTATTCTAAGCTCTTCACTTACTGAATCCTTACAGCAGCCCTCTGAGCTAAGTATATTCATCATTCCTGCTTCATAGATGAGAAAACTAAGCACAGAAAGATTCGCAAGGTCACGTAGCTTTTAAGTGGTTGAAACAGCATTTGAACCCAGATAATAAATGGCTTCAAAACATGTTCCCCTAGCACCTATGATAGTTGTCCTAGGAGGGAGAGAGTTGCTCTTTCTAAAAATATTCAAGCACAAGTTGAAAACCCTCTCACTAGGCATTATATAGAAATGAAGCCGCTCAGTTGTGTCCGACTCTTTGAGATCCCATGGACTGTAGCCTACCACATTACTCTGTCCATGGGATTTTCCAGGCAAGAGTGCTGGAGTGGGTTGTCATTGCCTTCTCTAATTATGTAGAAGGGAACACATATGTGTGTACAGGAAAGTTAGACTCCAAGACTGAATTTCTGATTCTGAATAAGTCCTAAAATACATATTCTTCAGGAAAAAAGGAAAATAAGATTAATGATTCTACACGCTGTAAAATATCATGGGCCATAGACTTCACTTCTTAGGATCCTTCACAATGTTTCAAATAGATCTAGACATGGCATAAGTCAACAATATACACTTGCAAAGTTGAGTAAGTTCAATTCCTTTATATGTGTTTCATTGCTGCTGCTGCTGCTGCTGCTAAGTCGCTTCAGTCGTGTCCGACTCTGTGCGACCCCATAGACGGCAGCCCGCCAGGCTCCCCTGTCCCTGGGATTCTCCAGACAAGACTACTGGAGTGGGTTGCCATTTCCTTCTCCAATGCATGAAAGAGAAAAGTGAAAGTGAAGTCGCTCAGTCGTGTCCGACTCTTAGCGACCCCATGGACTGCAGCCCACCAGGCTCCTCCGTCCATGGGATTTTCCAGGCAGGAGTACTGGAGTGGGGTGTGTTTCATTAGGACAATTAGGAACCAGGCAGTTGATAGTCCACTAAATTCCTTCTGCTGCCAAACTCATCTTGCTTCCACAGCAGTTCTTATCTACTTTCCTCTAGTTAGGTGAGCTGTCTCTCNCCATGGACTGCAGCCCACCAGGCTCCTCCGTCCATGGGATTTTCCAGGCAGGAGTACTGGAGTGGGGTGTGTTTCATTAGGACAATTAGGAACCAGGCAGTTGATAGTCCACTAAATTCCTTCTGCTGCCAAACTCATCTTGCTTCCACAGCAGTTCTTATCTACTTTCCTCTAGTTAGGTGAGCTGTCTCTCTCTGCACCTATTCAGGACTACAGTCCTGCATTTCAGTCCCTTTCCTCACGCACCTGTATCTGTAATGGTGTCTTATTTTGCCTCTTTTGCAGGAGCGAAGCCCTCCCTCCCCTTGTCTTACTTCCCCTCTCTTCATCGTCTTTCTTCCATCTTCCTTCTCTTTCCCTCCCTCCTTCACTTGATGAAACATCTGGAGGCAATAAAAGAGAATGAAATGCTGTTACATAAAGCAACGTAGATGGACCTTGAAAAACCTACCTGTGAAAAATTCAGCTTTCAAAGACCATGTATGGTATGATTCCATTCATTATAAAGATCTAGACCAGGCCCATCTAGGTGGCTTCCCAGGTGGTGCTAGGAGTGAAGAACCCGCCTGCCAGTGCAGAAGGCCCAAGAGAACTGGCTTTGGTCCCCGGGTGTGGGGAATCCTCTGGAGGAGGAAATGGCAGCTCACTCCAGTGCTCTTGCCTGCAGAATGCCATGGACAGAGGAGCCTACAGTCCATAGATTTGCAAAGAGTCAGGCAGGATGGACGCGGCGCAGCACCCAGGCATATCTCCACACGTGTTAGATTAGTGGATGTTTATGGTTTGGATGGGGTGGGAGAAGGTGATAGTTTGGGCAGTGAATAGGGAAGGATTGCTAATGAGTATGGAGTTTCTTTTGGGGTAAAAAGTGTTTCAAGATTCATGGTGATGGTTGCAAAACTAGTGAACATACTGAAAAACATTGAATTTTATATTTTAAAACGATGCATTTTATAATGTGTATGTGTGTGGTCACTTGTGTTCAACTCTTTGTGACTCCATAGACTGTAGCCCACCAGGCTTCTCTGTCCGTGGAATTGTCTGAGTAAGAATATTAGAGCAGGTTGGCATTTTCTCCTCCAGGGGATCTTCCTGAACCAGGGATCGAACCCAGGTCTTCCTGTGTCTCCTGCATTGGCAGGCAGATTCTTTATCATAGTGCCACTTGGGAGGCTTGAATTTTATAATATATGGATTATATCTCAATAAAGCTGTTATTTAAAAAACAAACTATATGTATTTAGACACACACATGTGTGTGTATATTATATGTTTATACACAGATGTATGTTTACACATATGCATACAAACTGATTTATTGATACATTGATTTCTTAATTTGTTTTGTAAACTGATTTATTCAGGGATCATGCAGAGCATGGTCACATTTTCTTCATATAATGTTAATAATAAAAGAATTTTACCAATCAGTTCAGTTCAGTCACTCAGTCGTGTCCGACTCTTTGCGACCCCATGAATCGCAGCACACCAGGCCNTAACAGTCGGACAGACTGAGCGACTTCACTTTCACTTTTCTCTTTCATGCATTGGAGAAGGAAATGGCAACCCACTCCAGTATTCTTGCCTGGAGAATCCCAGGGACGGGGGAGCCTGGTGGGCTGCCGTCTATGGGATCACACCGAGTCGGACACGACTGAAGTGACTTAGCAGCAGCAGCAGCATACTTTGATGCTCTGACACTAATGTTCACTTAAGCTATTTTCTCCATCCTGGTTAAGGTCTCGGCTGATAAGTTCAGTTGTCAGTCGATCAAAGCCTTGGTCTTAACCTTGATCCCCCACCCCCACCCCCGCCATGGCCCACTAGTTTCACTTGGTTCAGCAACAGTGCCGAAACCTGGGGAGCAACTCCTTTCTCTGGCTTGAGTGAGAGTGAAGCCTGAACAGAGAAGGTTACAGGGGGAAAAGTTCAAGGTCTAAGGAACACTTCTCTGCCTCCTTTCCTCCAAATAAAATGAGAGGAATGAATGGCATTTAGTGCTGGCAGCAACCACAGAGGGCAGCCCAACCTCTTTCTTCCAGGTCAAGAATCCAAGGCTCGTGGGAGAAATTGACTTGCCAACGTCACAATACTTATGGACATCAAAACTAGGACTCCGAGGCTGGTGCTCTTTCCTCTAATGAAGGGAAGCTAGTTTTAGTAAACGTGGCGCTGGTAGGTCCTTCTAAGCACTCAATAAGAGATGCACACTTGAAGACAGAGATGGAGTCAAAGGAGAAGTTACCAAGAAGAGTATCAAAACATAATTTAAAAAATGAAAAAAGCAGAACAGAAGAGGTCAGTGCTAAGCACACCTTTCCTTTCCCTATACAGAAACAAGTAAGACACAGCAACAGAGATTTCCATGCTAGCACAGGGCTATAATCTGGAGCCAGTCAGGAGCACTGCAGTAATAATCTGTCTCTTCCTTTCTGAAACTGGCTGAAGCAAAAAGTGATGGGCCACCTGCTAGCCCTGAGCCCAGCCCCAGCCCAATAGGCTTTCAGCAGGCACCACCACTCTCCACCTGTTCGGATTTAGCTGAGCTCTCGTGAGATGTCAGGGAACAGATCTGGAATCAGACCCCTAGGATGAGCCAGAGCCCAGACCATCCTGCAAAGAATGAAGAGCCTCTTGGGAAAGAGATAACCTTTCGTTTGGTCTCCTGGGACTCCTCTGGGAGCACAGGAGACCTCTGGGATTTTCAGAGCCAACCCCTCTCCTGCAGCTGTGAGCAATCCCTGGCTCGCTGCTTCTCGGCCTTGTCCCTTTACCTACTTACCCAGTTACCAGTCACTTATGTGGAACTCTGGCTCTCTAGACCAAGACATTATATCGCCAATAGAGACTGTTATTAAAGTTTTCAATCAGTTCTTCTGTTGGTGTGATCAGCTTTTGATAAGCCCTGTCCACCTGATGTGAAGAGCTGACTCAAAGACCCTGATGCTGGGAAAGACTGCAGCCAGGAGGAGAAGGGGGTGACAGAGGGTGAGATGGTTGGATGACATCATCAACTCAAGGGATGTGAGTTTGCACAAACTCCGGGAGACAGTGAAGGTCAGGGAACCCTGGCGTGATGCAGACCATGAGGTCAAAAAGAGTTAGGACACAACTGAGTGACTGCACAGCAACAACAATCCTGCCAAAAGAAGTCATCAGAAAACACGCAGAATCACAACATCATTGACTCTTTGAGCTAGGCATTCAAATCCATCTCCTTAAAATAAAGATGAAATACTTAAAAATTCAAAGTTGTTCTTCAAAGACACCTAATGCATTAATTCTTGAGGCCTCTGGCTGAATTTTTCTATGGCTTTAGCTCCTTTCCTGTTGAAATGGATGGAAAATCAGTATTTTTGCAAAGTCACTGTTCTTTCAGGCTATTTTGGTACCACACAGTGGCTTCCCAGTGGTGTGACCTGAAAGGGTTAACACATCTTCCCCTGGAGAGACCTGCCTCACAGGGCAGACACTGACCATCACGTCGTTTGTGCCTCAGTCCTGACCACACATCCAGATTTATTTCCTATCAGTCAAATTATTTTCCATATACTTTCCCACAATGCTAGGAAAAAAATAGTGATACCATATTTCACATGGAAACCTAATTTAAACCAACTGTTCCATCCCCAAGTGTGAGTCCCTAGGGCTTGGTTATTGAGATTATGTAAGCACTGCTATCATAAACACATGCACACACACATACACGCACAAATACACAATATCTGCCTACAGACTTCGGGAACAATTCTTAGTGTGGCCTAATGTATTAATAATTTCACAAGCATTAAGTAACAAGAGTGCCGCCACTAATTCTAAAAAACGCATATTCTAAAATGACACAAAAGGAAAACAAGAATTCAGTGATGACTGTAAAAGTGTAGACCACAGGTTTGTAGACCAGCATAAACATGGCCATATTTACTAAGTGGATGAAGGAATGTGTCGCCAGTCCATAAAGACTTTCAGGAAACTGCACAGAAAAACACAAAAAAATTACATGTGTACAGTACTACGACTCAAACACAGGGAACAGTTCTAGAGCAGAAAGGTGTTATATGTGGCAGAGTGTTTTGCCTCACTGCAGTGGTCAGCACAGAGAGAGAATCTGGGCCCTAGCCCCGTCCCTTCAGTGTTCCTCCCAGAGGCTCTGTGCTTACCCCGTCAATCCTGACCCCTTTCTACGTGGCTACATCTCCTCCAGAACTGTTTTCTTTTCCTTCCTTCTCAGGCCTTTCTCAGTACTCTGAGGCCCTCAGACTGAACAACTTGCTCTTTCTCCCCACATCAAACACCTTACTGGCATCATATAAGCTCAGTTTGAGAGGAATGTTCTTGCTCCATTCACCGTGACCTTTCCCTGGTCCACCACACCTTGCCTATGTCCTTTGTAAAGCTGAGTCCTTTCCCTGGCCCTGGAGGCCCCAGTCTGTTCTTCCGTCTCACCTTGGCTCTCCCCATGCCCCTGCTCTTGGGGAGGTGCTTTTCCCATCTTAGGGAGCTTGCACTGGTTGTTCCTTCTATGGGAAGGTTCCCCGTTCCCATCCCTCCACCTCTGCTTTAGCTAACATTGACTCATCCTTTAGGCAGAACCATGCTTAGGCCTGTAGCCAGGCACCCTGCCCTTGTACCAGGCTATAGAGGCCCAGGTTGGCCCTCATTCAGCTCTGTTCCCCTTCCCTCCAATAGAATAAGAAGCCTGTGGGCAAGAGGGAACATGTCAGTCCACCACCAGATCACTCACCCCTGTAGACCAGTGTTCCCAATCCCCTGTTCAAGCACCCCACTTCTAGAATGGCAAGGGCCTGATGTCCGGATCAGTCCTCCTGAGGGTCAGTCACAATAGGCCTGAAGGCTGGCCAAGGGCAGGTAGTATATGGACAGAGTTTACCCTTGGGCCCGAGGTGTCCACATGATACAGGCTTACGAGCCGGGATGGAAGGCGTAGGTGGGCAGGCCACAGGCTGGGGTCTGGGGCCTTGCTTTGTACTTCATCCTGACTGCCCTAAAGTCAGGGGCAGGGCTGTGTTCAGGAATCTGATGAAAGCCTCGCTACCTTGGGGAGGCTTGCCCTGACTTCCCACGTGGGCAGGGTCCACATGCTCTGTGCTAGGTGGTGCCCCAGACCCCTTGCGCTGTCAGCACTGTGTTCCTCGAAAGGCTGACTTGGGGGCTGCTGTGTCCAGAGGCTTGAGGGGAGTTGTGTGTGAATGCGTGTGGTCTTCCTGGGAAGGCTGTTCTGACGGCTCACCTAGCACCTCACGCACAGCCTCCTCTGGCTTCTCCTTCACTGGATGTGGGACCTTGAGTCCAATGTCGCGTCTGCACTTGGATTCTCACAGTGGCACGCGTTTGCCTCTGGCTTATTTTTGTTATGTTTGTGTGCCTGACTCTGTCACATGGACCTCTTCTGTCTCCCCTCGCACCCCCACCCAGACCTCCAGGGCAGAGACCATCTTTCCCACATCCCCAGTGTGGGGATGTTCGGTGCCCCTGACCGGCAGGCAGGCCACTCAGAGTCCCAGGAGGCCGTGGGCAGAGAGGAGTCTCAGCCTTCACATGGTCAGAGATTATATTTGGGAAAAGGCCTGAACACTTCCTACTGCTGTTCCCAGGTCCAGAAAAGGGGGACCGATGACTTCCTGCCAAAAAGTTTTTTTGAATATTCTGAGCAGAAGTTTTTGCAGAAAGATGATCCTTTGTAATGGGTATCTGGTCACCTTCACTGCAAAGTCCAGGCTCAAATGGTAAAGTCTAAAGAAGGCCATGAAGTCTGTCTGGAAAGGCTCCTCTGAAGTGGATTGTGTGCAGTGCATATGTTTATCCACCCTCTACAGAGCTTTCTTAGAACAACCCTTGAACTAGAGCAATTGGCATGCACATGCAGGTAACACACACACACACACACACACACCTCTACCTAGGCAGTACTCCTCACAACATGGCATGTCTGCATCAGAATCTTTAGGGTGTTTATTCAAACACAGATTACAAGGCCACCCTCAGACCTAGAAACCAGACCCTCTAGATCTGCAGACCAGGAATCTGCATTCTCAAATGCACTTAAGTTGAGAGCTTTCCCTGGGATTCAGTGTCCCTTTCTGGGCCTGAGCCTCGAGTCAGGAAGCATCGCTTCTGTAGTACCTGTCCAGTACTCTAAGTCACCACCTCTGTGACTGCTCCTGAGGCTGGGGCTCTGACCCATTTGGAACTCAGAACTCGGAGCCGGCAGGAGATGGCATGGCACAGTGGTGAGGAGCATGGGCCTCGGAGTGGATCTGTCTTCAACTCCCAGTCCCACTGTTACTGTGCAGGTCCCCGAGGCACGCGATCTACCCTCTCGGAGATTCCCTTTCTTTTCCAGTAAAAGGGGAATAATAATATTTACCCCATAAAACTGTCATCAGGATGAACCTGGAGACTCTATCTAAGACCTCAGCGTGGTGCTCAGTGTGTAGCTAAGGGCTCAACAGAAGTGGAATACTGCGGCCCCCTGCCGCTTCTGTAACCACCGTTGGTACTGCTACCTGAGTTCCAGGAAGCAGAGCACAGAAATCCAGGGAGAGGAGTTTCTAAGTCTCACTGCCTAACTCCATGGAAGGAAGGAACCCAAGGCTGGATCAGGAAGAACCTGCAGTTGCCTTAAGAAGGGTTTTTCCCCCAAGTGCAAGCCTGTCCTAAAAGGATAGTTCACCCATTTCCTGTTCTCTGAAGTCTTCTCTGAGTTCTCATTAGGAAGAAAACATCATTTTTCCTATTTAAGTTGCCCAATTCATATACACGTGTAGATTTATCTATGTGATTAATAGTTGTATTGATAGCTTCCTCCCTGAGGATGTGAAGTGAGTGCAGAAGAAACTCCTGTCCTGCCTGGCATGGTTTCACCATAACTTTGTCTAGGAGAGACTCAGGAAAAAGGAGACACTTGAAGGTGGCTTCTGGAGAAGCCCTAAACACATTCTGGATTATACCCTCCCCACACCCCCCTCCCCCCATCTTCCCCTCAAACTGTAGCACAACTGTGTACAGAACGAACTCTCCACCTCTTTTTTTCAGCCCTCAGTGCTGGTACCATCTGATCTAAGCTCACATCTCCAGCATAATTTGACTGTTTCCCACTACTCATCTGTCAGACATCCCAGTCCTACCACATTTCATACAGTTTCCTACTCTCGGCCTAGTCCTCCTGTCTCTACGGTGTTGCTCAGTCTGCTCCTTGTGCTGTGNACACCCCCCTCCCCCCATCTTCCCCTCAAACTGTAGCACAACTGTGTACAGAACGAACTCTCCACCTCTTTTTTTCAGCCCTCAGTGCTGGTACCATCTGATCTAAGCTCACATCTCCAGCATAATTTGACTGTTTCCCACTACTCATCTGTCAGACATCCCAGTCCTACCACATTTCATACAGTTTCCTACTCTCGGCCTAGTCCTCCTGTCTCTACGGTGTTGCTCAGTCTGCTCCTTGTGCTGTGAACATGTGATTGTTTCCCTTTGCCTGTCCAGCATTTCTTAGCTGAACTGCCTTTTCTCCACCTCAGTCTATACAGATTACATGAAGCTGCACCCATACCCCCCAACCTTTAGGCCTGGCCTCAGTGATTTGTTCAAAGATGGGTATAGAACCCAGGTCAGGCCGACCAGAAGTCTCCTTGAGTCTTCTGCTGAAACTGTTAGGAAAAAAGATACAATCTTTTCATCAGAATCATAAACTTCAAAGATATGAGCCTGGAGCTATCAACAGCCACCTTTGCCACAATATCAGGAAAGCCTGCTTGAGAATGAAGCCAGCACAAACGAAAGATGAAAATAGATTCCTGAGGCCATTGGTCAGATTCCTAGATCCAGCCATACTTGGAGCCCTGAGGATATTTCATTCAATAAATGAACAAATTCCCTTATTTTGTTTGAGCAGGTTGCTGTTGCTATTAACTTGTAACTGGAAAGAAAAATTCTTAACTCTCTTCATCAGATGACCCTCATTCTTCCAACAAACACTTACTGAGTATTTACCACACAGTGCACCACGTAGGATAAATATGGTGTCTCCCGTGGGGAGCTTGGAGCCTCGTGGGGGGAAATAATATAAACAAGGAATTAAATAATAGTGTGGTTGATATCATGATTAGGTAAGTACAAGGCCAGCTTTACCCACTTATATGCTACCATCTTTGGGAGTCCAAAAGGAAGTCCGGTCTTTTTACCATTTCTTGGTCCCAGCCAAACCCCCAAAGCACTTTGCTTGTACCTCTATACAGCGCTATTCTCCCCAAGCAGTTACTGCATGCCTGTGAACTTGCTAGGAACGTGCTAGGCATGGCGGCAGGAGAGGCTGGACCAAGTATGAGAAAAGTAAGTTAGCATGTTCTGCACTGCAATGAAGTCAACTGTATATATGTCCATCTTCTCTAAATAGTCAGCTCCTTAAAAATAGGGACCATATCACTCAGCCATCTTTCTGTTGTTTGTAGAATGTCTTCCCTGTAGTTTGCAAAAGATAACTGTTTGTTCTCAAATTCTTCAACTAAACATTCCCTATATACTCAGAAATCAGATTCTAAATTCACTAGAATTATTTACTGTTTTTAAAACACACTTTTCATTTATTCTTGCATTTAACCAAAAGCTTGTATCATAAGCTTGTGTTACATGTGACTATTCCCAGGATGTTAACTCTAGAAACTTTGACAAGTCCTCAATTTCACATGACATAAACTGTCTTTTTGTATAAAGCATACAGTTATTAAAAGTTTTTTAAATGCTTTGCTGTTCCATTCCTTGTCACATTACATTACTTTTAAATATTGAAGTATAATTGACATATATTAGTTTCAGGTGTACAACATAATGATTCAATATTTGTATCTATTATGAAACAATCACCAGAATAAGTCCAGTTAGCATCTATTACCATACATACACAATTTTTCTTGTAATGAGGACTTTTAAGATCTCTTAGCAACTTTAAAAAATGCAGTATGGCGTTATTAATGATAACATGTTGACTACCATTATATATATATATGTATATAATGTCTCTGTGACTTCATTATTTTATCATTGTAAATTTGTACATTTTGCTCTTCACTCACTCCCCTCCCACCCTTCACTGGCCTCTGGCAACCAGCAAACTGTTCTCTGCATCTATGAGCTTTGTTTTTTTTGTTGTTTTGTGTGATTTAAATACCACATATAAGTGAAACCACAAGGTAGTTCTCTTCCTCTGATTTATTTCACTTAGCATAACACCCTTGAGGCCCATTCACATTCACAAATGACACGATTTCATTCCTTTGATCTTCACTCACTCCCCTCCCACCCTTCACTGGCCTCTGGCAACCAGCAAACTGTTCTCTGCATCTATGAGCTTTGTTTTTTTTGTTGTTTTGTGTGATTTAAATACCACATATAAGTGAAACCACAAGGTAGTTCTCTTCCTCTGATTTATTTCACTTAGCATAACACCCTTGAGGCCCATTCACATTCACAAATGACACGATTTCATTCCTTTGTATGGATATTTGCCATTTTAAAATCAACCATTGGACATACTTTGACTTAAAGATGCAAATGCCATTTCTATTTAAATGGTCTACAGAGAATTAGAATGGCTGTGCAGGCTGTTACCCTCTTCTCTCTTACCACAGCTGAATGGATCATTCATTCTGAAATCAGTTTTTAAAAACTATTCAAGAATAAGCCTCATTTTATGCATAGTCTCTCCTTTTGTAAAAGTATTATCGTTGTCCTGGAACAGGGTCTTTTTAATTTCATCCCATTTTAATAATGGGATTAACACTCACCACTAGGGACTTCCCTGGTGGTCCAGTGGTTAAGCGTCTACCTTCCAATGCAGAGGATGAGGGTTTGATACCTGGTCGGGGAACTAATATCCCACACATCGTGGAACAACTAAGCCCGTGGTCTGCAACTACTGAAGCCCACTCGCTCTGGAGCCTACAGGCCACAACTAGAGAGTCTGTGAGCCACAGTGAAAGATCCCACATAACAGGGATGATCCTGCATGCGCAGCTAAGGGCCAGTGCAGCCAAATAAATCAATTAATAAAAAAAAAAAACCCATGGCTAGCAGTTTACATAAAACATCTTGACATGAGTTGTCAGCTCCTGACAACTATTGCAGGATCACTTATGAATCAATTTCTTTTCCTCTTTGCGTGACTTTAATAACAATACTTATAGTAACAATAGCTTCAAAGTATTGGTCGTGTGCTATGAGAGGGACGCTGCTTATTCCATTTAATCCCCTCAGCCCTACACAGCTGGTACTAACAGTGCTCCCATTTTACAGATGGGGAAATTGAAGTTCCAAGTGGCTGAGTTAGCCTGTCCAAGGGGACACAACCTGTAAACTAGGAACAAGACAAATCAAAAGCCTGTGCTTTTAAACTATGTGCTTTATTCTTTTCCATTTTCTCTTGAGCATTAGACTAAAGAGGGCCAACTTTTACTCCTGACGAGGGCCCTGATCTACGAAGTGAAGAAATGGCTTTACACAGGCTATGTGAAGCTCCGCTCCAGATCTGAGCAGTTGAGTCTCACGTCCTGTGGAAATAGGGTGTTGGTGTCCTGATAGGTCACAGAGAATGTGGTCCAGTGGCTTGCCAGCTGTCCCCCAGCATTCCTGTTCTGTCACCTGTGCAAAGTTGAATTTGAGTCTGGAAGTGGAGGGAGAGTGTGAGGGAAGCCCTGTAAGAGGTTCCATCCCTGAGCTCACTCCTGGGGGCAGCGAGGTGTCCTGGGCAGAGGTCTGAGAAAGTGTCAAGAGATGCCCTAAGAAACCTCTCCCTGAGCTGCTGCTACCACAGGAGTGGCCCCTTTCTGAGGTGCTCTGAGTGGTGGGCAGGAAACGGCCTCCCTGGTTACCTAGGTCCCCCAGCGGGAAACTCACTGGCCACAGGCCACACTGCTTGGAGAAGGGAGAGAAAAGGTTGTCTTCTAGGGCCACTGAGCAGGGCCAGGGGTTCTGAGACCTGCTGTGAATCACTCTGGACCCCAGGGCAGGTGGATTCCTGTCAAAGGAAAGGAAGAATGAGCCCCCCAAGTCACTGTTTCACCCCTAGGACCCAAAGGCAAATGTTTGCTGACTGCAAGGTGGATGGTAAGCGGGTAACAGGAGATAACAGTTAAACTGATACCAGTGATCAAGCAGGAAGGAGAAATTGTAAGGGAATAAAGTCATTTGCATGTGTCTGCCTATGTTCCTCTAAAGACAAATCTGTGTGAAGAAACAAAGGATATTAGCACCCACCAAGATCCATTACATCCTCCCTGCTGGGCCCTGGTAGATATAACAGATCATTAAGAGGAAGGTAATGGAATCTGCTCTCTGTGCTGTACATGTGCATAGGGGTGAGCTTCTGTGAATGAAACTTGCTAAGGAATAAATCTGATGAAAACCAGAATTCTGTCATTTTAGCTTCCCTGTTTTAATGGGAGGTGGGAGAGAGAAGGGAGAACACAGGATCTGGAGCCAAAGAAATGTAGGTTCACATCTTGGCACTACTTTTCACTATTTCTGTGACCTTGAATAAGTTTCTTACCTTCCCTGAGATTCAATTTTTCACCCATAAAACATCCTTCCATAAGAGGGGTGTGTGGTAACTAACAGATAATAAGTTATGTAAAGGGCTCTAGTGGTTGGAGCAGAGTATTTCATGAGAGTCGTGTGCATCTCCCCACCTCCTTCATTGATCTTCACTTTCCTCTGCAGGTGAACGGGTGATGCCCGAAGATTCAGGCCGCGGCAGCCTTTCTGCCTCATCATTTGTAAAGTCACGAGCTGCTCTGCCTTCAGCTCTTCACTTGAGTGCGGTGCGGCCCCTCCCCACTAGAGCATCTCAGGGAAGTTGGCCCCACGCCACCCCCTCGTCCTGGACCCACGGGGCCTGCCCCTCACCTGCCAGGATACACTGCTGGCTCAGACCCACACAGCAGGGCCTGCAATGGCTTCTGATTTTACACGTTTGTCTCTTTCTCCAGCAACTCCACTGAGTGCAACCATTTTATTAAAAAACAAAATCTCCATGTGTTCTCAAAGCTGATTTTAACATTGCCTTTTCTTTATATTCCAGCCCAGCTGACTGCATGCTTTTTTAAGAAAAAACAATAGCTGACAATTAAAGCTGGTGTACCTGACCTATAAAAACGTGCACACTTGATGCACACGGTCTGGTGAGTCTGGACATGTCGACCAGCCTGTGACATCACTGTCACCAGCACCCCTAGTGTTTGCGGTGCCCTTGGCCTGCTCTGTGGTCGAGCCCTCCCAAAGCCTGACCCAGTGACATGGCTCTAGGCTCAGTTCCCTGGACGTGCAGCTCCCGGGGGTGCCCGCATCCACCAACGGTGCCTGCGCTTGGCCCCTGCATCCAGAGCTGGGGTTTTGGGGCAGGGGCCCAGGGATGGCAGGGACATGGGGAGAGCCCGAGGGGCTCGCAGGCTGGCGGGGTCAGGGAGGCGAGGGAGCGGACAGCTGGCAGAGGCTTGGGGGACGCCATCTGGAATAACAGGCACCCAGAGCGCAGGGCATCACTTGGCTCCGACTCTGGGCGCTGTGCATGCGCTCGGCTGGAGGCAGTGGAGCCTCACTCCAGTGCCTGCGCTTGGCCCCTGCATCCAGAGCTGGGGTTTTGGGGCAGGGGCCCAGGGATGGCAGGGACATGGGGAGAGCCCGAGGGGCTCGCAGGCTGGCGGGGTCAGGGAGGCGAGGGAGCGGACAGCTGGCAGAGGCTTGGGGGACGCCATCTGGAATAACAGGCACCCAGAGCGCAGGGCATCACTTGGCTCCGACTCTGGGCGCTGTGCATGCGCTCGGCTGGAGGCAGTGGAGCCTCACTCCTCACCCCGCCAGTCCTCTGCATCCCTGCAACGTGCCCAGGCTGGTGGGGGTGCCTGCACCTTCCGTGACAGGTTTTCCAGTCAGAGAGCTGGGCTCTCAGAAGGTAGACTGGCTCCTGCAGGACGCCATGCTCCAGGAGAGGCAGGTCGGGGTGGGGAGCACAGCAGAATGGCCCCTGTCAGCACAGCAAGGCCTCATCAGTGCCCATGAAACTGAGTGACTGTGCCTGACACCACCCAGGCTGGCGGGCGCTGCTTCCGGCACAGACGTCCTGGGAAGGAGCGCTGCGGGCTCCTGGGGGCACCAGAGAGGGCTGCCTCCCGAGTCCCTNTGGATACGCTTTGGTGGGAGGGGAGGGGCTTAGAAAACAGCAGTGAGTCACAGCTAGGTTCTACAAGGGCAGCTGCCTTGAGGGCCCTGGCTCCTTTGTCCAGGAAACACTAGGTGCCCTGGTCAGTAGTGACATCTGATCCAGAGGGGGGCTACCGCGGCATGGGACACTGGCTGTTCAATACCTTTCTCACTTTGTGAGAAGGAAGTCTTTTCTAGGGAAAGAATAGATCCCAATTCCAAATAAAATGCAACAGAGCTGTACACGTAAGGCAGAAATTCCAGGATGCCAGCACAAAATAAAAGTACTTGGTGTGTCTCTCCAACCACTTAATCTATGAAAACAAACAATGACTGTCCTGTGAAGAGGTCATGTCACTGGGTGAATGGTAACAACCCAGGTGGCACAAAGCTAAGAACTTGAGCCTGACAGCTGAGTGCATGGAAATTCACTTCAGGAAGCAAACCACTGCCCTGGGGCCTGGCTGCAGCGCTTCTACATTGTACCTGAACTTTCCCCTGTGTGCCAACTGGCATGCTTCTTCATGTCTGCCTACCCCTATGCAGCTTTAGAGTCTGAAATCTTGACAGGCAGACTCTGTGGCAGTTTTGAGCTGTTCTGCATACAGAGGGTACTTAGTAAATATTTCAATAACTGTAGTTTTCTTTCTGCTTGGAAGACCCAGGGAGAGACAGGTCAGCTGGGTTCTGTGGTAAGGGGTCCCAGCCTGTGTTCTGGGGACATGTTCTATCAGATATTAGCTATTTTGTGAAGAAAGTGTCTGGGGCCATTCAGGTTTGGGAGATGCTGGGAATAATTAAGATTTCTTCACTGACAGGATTTCTTAGACCTTTAAATATGCTAACATGCATGGTAAATCTCTAAGGGGCTAATATTCAGAGTTTCCCAAATTCTTTATGGGTATTAAGTCACTTCAGTTATGTCTGACTCTGTGCGACTCCATGGACTGTAGCTTACCAGGCTCCTCTGTCCATGGGATTCTCCAGGCAAGAATACTGGAGTGGATTGCTATGCCCTCCTCCAGAGGATCTTCCTGACTCGGGAACTGACTCAGGAATCGAGCCTGCGTTTCCTGTATTGGCAGGCAGGTTCTTTACCACTAACAGCACCTGGGAAGCCTGAAATTCTTTATACCATGTCATTTTCCCCTAAAGGAATCCTGGAATATTGGCATTGGGTCTCTTTGAGCTCCTACAGCCTGGAGCCCTCGTAGCCTCATCTGCACTGGCCATTCTGAAGACTTTAGCCTGCATCTGCTCAACCTTAGAATATGTCCTTCCACCTCTAGAAGCTGCAAGGTGTGAGTGGACTTTAGGGGGTAGAAATAGGCAGCAATGGCAGCCTGTGGTTTCGTGACAGGTGTCAAAAATTCAGAATCAATATATTATTGTAGGAATTCTAAAACCCACACACAAATAAGATTTTTTTCTTATAATCTATAATGAGGAGATAAAGGCATTCAGGCAATTATTATTTCATAGCCAAGGCGGTCAGAGGAAAGAGCTGAGCAGACCAGCTTTTAGCTGTGGTCCCACTGTACAATATGACAACTATATCAAAGGACCTTGGAGGTCATTTAGATCACTTTCTGTATTTCATAGATGAAGAAACCCAAGAGAATCAGAGAAGTCAGGTGACTTACCCAAGGTTATCCAGCTGGTCTAGTGCTGGGGCTAGACCTCAGGTCTCTGACCTCAGCACATCCTACAGTCACAATCTGCTGGGTTTCTGCTCTCTCTGAGAAGAGGATCTGGTGCACTGCCCCCTCCCTCTCGCACTCCCTCCACCCATGGGTCTGCAGAGGCAGGCTTCCCCAGGTAAAGGAGCAGCACATGCCAGCAAGGAGCTAACCTGGTCTGATGGAGAGAGGAGGAGGGCAACTGGAGGACTTGCTGAAGACACTAGCTCCGAGAACCTAAGAGACGGCGGCAGCCGGTCCTAGCTGGCAAAACCCAAGGAACAAAAGCAACAAGAGTCAGGACAATGAGAAGCTCTCAGTGGGCAGCTGCCTGCCCGCAGAGATTTGGGGCAGGATTCTAGAAGGGAGGCTGGAAGGAAGATAAGGAGAAATTACATTTTGTGGAGTTGCTATTTGTCTTCAGTGATGGCAGGAGAGATCGGAGGAAGAGTCAAGTCTCCTCTGAAAAAACACACACGCAAACAACAAAAAGACCTAGGAAAGGGGCTTCCCTGGGGTGCAGTGGTTAAGACTCCGTGTTTCCAATGCAGGGGGCACAAGTTCAATCCCTGGACAGGGAAGCAAGATCCCACATGCCTGGTGGTGTGGCCAAAAAAAAAAGAAGAAGAAGAAGAAGAAGCTTTTTCTGGTTCTGGGAGGAGGGAGGCAGGTGGGAAGAAGCCTTCCGGGAAGATCCTGCCGGGATGATGTGTGTTTTGGGAAGGGAGACAACGGCTGCTCACCAGTGTTGGTGTGGAGGATTATGGGTTGGGGACCCCAGTGAATAGTGCATGGGCATAAACCCAAGGATAGGAGCTGCAGAAATTCAAAACTTGGAGAGACTGGAGGGAGCTTCAAGCCAGCAGAAGAGGGGATTTACTTTGGAGACTGGGGCCGTGCCACGCAGCTGCAGGACTTCAGAGCGATTCTGTGTGGACTTAAGTTCTGCTTGTTTTCTTCAGGAGAGTCAGTTAAAGAAGTTTGGGCAGGTGTTGACAGTTTCTGAGGGCGTGTTGACAGTTTCTATAAAAGTAACTGACCTGTTTGGGGTCTGATAATCTAAGGGTTCCCTGAAGCCAGGGCAGGAGGCAGTGTGGGACTAAACACCAGCTTCGCTTCCTCTGTCGGGGAGGGTGAGCTTTCACTTCCAAGGGGTTAAAGACTTGCTTCATATCTGGCTCAAGAAATCTCTTTAGAGAAATATTGACTTCAAAAGTGCGTTGGTTATAGATGACAGAGACTGGAAAATAAAAAACGCCGCTTAAGTATTAGAAAGTGGCACATCTTATGCCAAAACTAGACGAAACAAGACAAAGCCCAAACCAAACCAAAACAAACCAAGACCATGCTTGTGGGTGCTGACTGGACAGATATTCTTTCCTCGATGCCGTGGAGCGGGGGTAGGAAGTGCTCAAAGTCAGAAGGGCTAGGTTCACGCCTCAGCTCTAACATTTACTAACTGTGATACCGGGCCAACTACTTACTCTCTTCTATTCCTTCAGTTTAAAGCAGGCATGTCAGCAACATCTACCTTACAGAATGGTAGGGTTAAATGAAATAAGGTGAGGGTGCTTATAAGCACAGTAGAAAGGTTAGCCAATTTTACTAATGTTAATGGGCACATATTCAATGATTTCCAGATATGGCATCTGATTTTGTGAGGCACCTTCATTTAATGTGGCATTTCACTTAACTTAGAAATTAAAATATTTAAGTAATGCCTTTACAAAGTTTATTTCCTTATTTATTTACAGGCTGAGCTGGGTCTTTGTCGCCGCGTGGGCTTTGCGCTAGTTGTGGTGAATGGGGGCTCCTCTCTAGCTGTGGTGTGGGGGCCTCTCGTGGTGGGGGCTTCTCCTGTTACAGAGCAGGGGTTCAGTGGTTGGGGTGCACTGGCTTAGTTGCTCTGCAGCTTGTGTGGGATCTTCTTGGATCAGGGGTTGAACACACATCTCCCGCATTGGCAGGTGGATTCTTTACCACTGAACCAGCAAGGAAGACCTAATTAATGTCTTATTATGTATCTCTCACCGCTCCCTCACTGACCTCTGCTCCATGAGCTATTTATGTCCACAGGTAAACTGACAGATGTTAATAAGAGAGCAAAAGCAAATTTTGCTATGAGTGGATGAGAGTTCGGTGTATAATATAAAACTAAGAATATCTGAAATAATTTTCATATAAGATTGACTAAATGATTTCTATTTTCTCTTAGTTTTCTAAGATACAGTCAAAACCTCAGATGGTTTAGTCAAATATTTTTCTGAGACAAAACTGGTATGCATAATTTTTTTTTCCTTTTAACTGTAAATGAATAGACTAGAACCTTCTATCAAATCTGTTCAACACCTGCAGCATATAAACCCAGGCCCAGATTTCCTAAAAATGTTGGACATGTTTTAGTATTTTAATGATAAAACCCAGATGTCTTGTTTTACATGCCCTGGAAGAAAAGAAACATACAACCTTACAAAGAACACTTACCATTTTAAATCTGATTAAACTCTATGCCAAACAAGGACTGGAAAGAGTATGATGTTTGTACAAACAATCTTTTAAAAAGTATTTTTCAAATCCACTTAAATGTCCTGGAAAACTCCTGAAATGTGAGCCAGCAATATTTGTTTACATTCCATCCCTGCATTGGAATATTAGTTTGGGGGCACGTCTTTGTGCTTAGAGTAGGAATCAAGGTGATGATTAGTTTGATTCTCCAATCTATTTCCAGGTCTGTATGGAATGAACCCCACTTAGAGTAGGAATGATTCCCACTTAGAGTAGGAATCAATGATTAGTCTGATTCTCCAATCTATTTCCAGGTCTGTATGGAAAGAACCCCACTTTGGTCACATATAGAAGACAATACCATTTAGAGCCCGGTGGCTTAGTATCAGAACCACCTGTGAGAATTGGCCATTTAGTGTCTAATTCTATAGATCTGGGGACGGGGAGGGGAGGAATCTGTCCTACTAAATAACTGTTAGTCACTTCGGTCATGTCCGACTCTTTGTGACCCCATGGACTGTAGCCCACCAGGCTCCTCTGTCCATGGGATTCTTCAGGCAAGAACACTAGAGTGGGTTGTCATTCCCTCCTCCCGGGGATCTTCCCAACNGTCACTGCGGTCATGTCCGACTCTTTGTGACCCCATGGACTGTAGCCCACCAGGCTCCTCTGTCCATGGGATTCTTCAGGCAAGAACACTAGAGTGGGTTGCCATTCCCTCCTCCCGGGGATCTTCCCAACTCGGGGATCAGCCCAGGTCTCCTGCGTTGCTGGTGGACCCTTTACCGTCTGAGCCAGCAGAGGAGTCCTATTGAAAAGTCTTTCTAGACGACACTGATTAAGCCTAGGAACTGCTGAGCTAGGGCTCTGGCTGTTTCAGACTTCAGTATGCACAGGAACTTGGGGGGATTCTGTTAAATGTAGGTTCTGATTCAGTAGGTCCGGGTTGAGGTTGGGGTTGGGTGGGGAGATTCTGCATTTTGTTCTCAGGTCTCATCAGTCTTTCAGAGCCAGCAGAGGAGTCCTATTGAAAAGTCTTTCTAGACGACATTGATTAAGCCTAGGAACTGCTGAGCTAGGGCTCTGGCTGTTTCAGACTTCAGTATGCACAGGACTTTTGGGGGATTCTGTTAAATGTAGGTTCTGATTCAGTAGGTCCGGGTTGAGGTTGGGGCTGGGTGGGGAGATTCTGCATTTTGTTCTCAGGTCTCATCAGTCTTTTTCCATCAGGAATGATTTCTCCATATCTCTCTGTCTTTCATGTCCTCTACAGTTTCAAAGACTGCAGGCTTCCATTCTGTAGGACAGCCCTTTGCCTAGGTCCGTGGGATACTTCCTCATGACTGGACTCCAGTTTCACTGTTTCAGCAGGAATGCCCCAGAATGAAACTGGGTTCGTCTCAGTGCATTAGAACAGAGGGTACAGGACGACACCACTTGGTCACATAGATCTGGACCATGTGGCCAGATCTCTGCACCATAACGTCACCATTTGTCCTCGATAACTGATCAGTGTTTATGTGGCGGTCATTCAGTGAACACACTGAAATCTTGCTCCTCATCAACCCTCTGTCCACCTGCCTTCAACAGATGACTACCACCTGGATCAACCACCCACCCCTATGAGAGTTACCAAATGAAGATGTATATTTCCTCTATTCCTTCTATTTTTATTAGTTGCATTCCTTGGTAAGGATGAGCTTTCCTTTCTTCGTACATGAGTGTATTCAGTCACTCAGCTGTGTCTGGCTCTTTGAGACCCCGTGGACTGTAGCCTGCCAGACTCCTCGGTCCATGGCATTTTCCAGGCAAGAATACTGGAGTGGATTGCCATTTCCTCCTCCAGGGATCTTCCTGACACAGGGATCGAACCTGCATCTCCTGCATTGGCAGGCAGATTCTTTACCACTGTGCAACCTGGGAAGCCCCCCATTTATTTATTTATTCATTAACTTAAATCAGCAAAGACTAATAGATTGCTAAACTTCCTGCTACACTGGAATCCATGACTATCATAATGAAGCTCAAATTGTTGCAGAAGCTCAAATTCTGGGTCTTGTTGACATACACCATTATCATTTGCGCATTCCCTTCCATTCTAGCATAACAAGATGTTTCAGACTTTTCTTTAATTTTTCCTGCTCCACTCACAGAATCAGCCATTTCTCCAAGAAACCCTTGGTTTCCTTTAAGTGGAGGGTGATATTTAGTATCTGGTATTTGTGTGCTCCATGAGCTCATGCTACTGGAATGTCATTTCTTCTAGGTCCCTTAGTTACACAGCGCTGGAAAATACACACACAGACACACCCTTTAACTACTCCCATATTTATCTCTATACCTATATATATTTATAAACATAAGTTCATAATGAAATCTACATTTCCATTTTAATACCTTAAGGTTCTTTCTTCTTTCCAAGTTTGCATCTTTTTCAACTGTGATGAACCTGGTTTTCATATATTTTTCCTTGATATATTTAGTACTTATCTATTCAATTGATTGGGTTATTTGCTTAAAGTAACTGGTATGCCAACCATCCAGGCCTTCTCTTTCAACCACCACCTAAGTGCCCCAGCACGACCCTACATTCTCTGACATGCAACTGATGTACCTATGTGGCTCCCACACCCCTCACTTCAATGAGGCAGATCTGCTCCTGACTATTCCATGCTGGGAAAGAAAGAGAAGGCTATTCATTCTTTGTAAATGAATCAATAGTGTCTTGTGTTTGAGCTACAGGTTAGTAAATTCATAATTGTGAAAGTAAATTTGACTTTTTCTTGTTAAAACACTCTCTAATAAAAAGTAAATACTAAGATAATTTAAGGGAACTTCCCAGGTCGTGCTAGTGGTAAAGAACCCACCTGCCAAATGCAGGAGAAATAAGAGACATGGTTTCAATCCCTGGGTCGGGAAGACCCCCTGGCAAAGGAAATGGCAACCCACTCCAGCAGTCTCACCTGGAAAATCCCACTGACAGAGGAGCCTGGCAGGCTATAGCCTGTAGGGTCACAAAGAGTTGGACAAGACTTAAGTGACTTAGCATGCAAGATAATTTAAACAGTGTGTGTGTGGGGGCGGGGGGGCAACTGAACTTTAAAGTTGTAAAGAACTTCAAAGGTCACTTAGTCAAATGGTTTTAACTGCAGTCCCCAGATTTTATGCTGATGCCTAGGACACAACATTGAAAGCAGAGCTGCTCTGATGAAGACAGGCCAGATGAGAGTAGTCTCTCTTCAAGGAATATTCCCTAGAGCTCCTCAGAACATCATTTCAACACCACCAGTCTCATCCGACCTCTCAAAGTCCAAACAAGGAGAAGGCAGGCTTAATCGACCACTTTGCTATTTGCTAACAACTCAGCCACAAAGATTGGACCATTGTCCACTGTTGATACATGTCCAGGAACTACCTATGGGGCCAAGCCATGTATCTCGACATTCCTTTCAGGATTTCAGGATTCTTACATTCTTCTGGATCTTACATTCCTTCTGGATACTTGCTGAAGGAATATCAGAAGACTGTACTGCATAGGATTTGTCCATTGATGGCACAAATTCCAGCTGGTCATAAAAGAAAGAACGGCCTAGATCCCTAACTCTTAACTTATCCCCAAATTATTTCAATATGGCATTGAGGTGAATAGGATATACCTGCTTCCACTCCCCAGTACTGTAAATATAAACAGGCATCCACATGATGACCAAAATAAGACAGAAACAACCATCTTCCAGTGGTAGAAGGGTAAACAGTACTCAATGGAACAATAGAGAGCAATGAAAATGAATCAACCATAGCCACACACTCAACACGGATGAATTTCAAACACAAAATTGAGTAGAAAAACAAGTCAGGAAAGAATACACACAGTTTGGTCAAAACTTTCTATCAATTTCCCATATCCCTTTGGATAAAATCATGTTTGGGAGTTCGTGTACACCCATGGCGGATTCATGTCAATGTATGCCAAAACCAGTAGAGTACTGTAAAGTAAAATAAAATAAAATTTAAAAAAAATACAAAAAAATTTTTTTTCACTTAAAAAAAAAATAAAATAAAATGTTTTACAAAAGTCTATACCATGAAGCCATTTGACCTCACCTGTTACTGCTCTATTCCGTCCTTCACAGCCACACTGGCCTCCTTACTATGCTTTGAGTGTGTCAGGAATGTGAACCCACCCCCATCCCCATCTCTACAGGGTCTTTGCACTTACTATTCCCTCTGCCTGGACAGCTTCCTTCAGAAGTCCAGATCAATCACTTTCTCCCCCACTTCCTGTCTTTACTCAAATATTAGCCTCTCAGTGAGGTCTTCCCTCACCTCCCTACTTAAGGTTACAATAGTCACTCTTGGGACTTCCCTGGTGGTCCAGTGGCTAAGTTTCTGTGCTTGCAATGCAGGGGCCCTGGGTTTGATCCCTGGTCAAGGAACTAGATCCCACATGCCACAATTAAAGACCCTGCATGCTGCAATGAAGACCAAAGATCCTGCACGCCCCAACTAAGACCCTGAGCAGCCAAATAAAGTTAAATAAATATTTAAAAAGCCACTTCTCCCCAACACTCCTCAACCCTCTCCCCGGCTTTATTTTCTCTCTAGCACTTATCATGCCATATGCTCTACTTATCATCTGTCTCCACCTAATTAGAATGGAATTTCTATCAGTAGATATTTTTGTCATTGTTTTTTTCCACTGCAGGATCTCCAGAGCCTAGAACAGTGCCTGGCATGTCATAGGCACTCAATCCATATTTCTGCTTGAATGAAAGATGAACAAATGAATGCTCTTCCAAGTGTGGCCTCAAGAAGCAAACAAAAATGCTAGCTGTCTGACAACAGGAGGAAGAGCTCGTTTCCAACTCCGCCGGGTCCAACGAGTCGCTTTTGGCAGCCTGCCTCTGACATATAATTCTGGTTGACAAATGAATCCATTTAGCAATCCATTTAGGCATCTCAGGGTGAGGAGAGTGCATTTTGGAGCTGTCCATCCCGGAAAGGGCATTAGGATGCTGCCTCACTCACAACAAAGTGTTTTCAAAGAGCTGAAGTACACTTGTTTCCTAGTCAAGGTGGCCAGCGGAAGACGCTGCCCTCAGGCTCTTGCAGGCCGGTCTTCTCCTCTGTGTTCTATGTATTTAGTCATTCAATAAGTACTTGTCCTGTCTAAGTGACAGGACAGACAGCACTAGGGCTTCATGTGCATAACCTTCTTTTAGTTAAGCAGACTTTATTAAATTTATTTGCATGCAACTGCACTTTTTTTCATTCTCTCTTTCTCCACCCTCCCAACCTCCCTCCTCTCTCTCTCTCCCACCACTCACAAGGTCCTTAGTTTCAACTTCATTATTTTAGGCAATACATGTTTGTTGTAAAAGGAAAACCCAACAACATAGCTTTCCATGTAGTAAAAATGAAATTTCCTCCCTCATTATGGGTCATTCTAATAATAACATTTATCAGCCCTTTCTTCAGGTAGACAGGTGAGATTCCTGAGGGAATAGAAAGGTGATGAAAGGGGAGAGAACTTCCACAAACTTGACTTTTATATACAAAGGAACTTGCCAGGAATCTCAGCTTTCAACTGTCTGTTCTATGTCATGCTTGTCAAAAGCTTGGCTGAGGTGACTGGTATTTGCAAAAGACATCCTAACTAAGGGTCATACCAGGCACTCATTCCTAAGATCTTCTGAGCTTTATCCCTGTGCCAAGTGACTCTCAGTGAGCAATACACCTGGACTAGATTATCTCAGCTCTCTACGTGCATATCTTTGGAGAGCTATGCTTTTAAATCATGTCCTTTTATTGAGGGTCAATATAAAATATGACCGGAGAGAGATGGTTTCTGCAAATGTTTTTGTCCCCCAAACAGTTCTTAGAGACTATCCACCTTCCACAGAACACAGAAGAAATTCCTCTCTTAACTCAGCTTGGATTTTCAGACAATCTGGTATGCTGCTGCTTCTTTGCCTTCCTCCTCTCATTCATCTCTCTCCTCTCTGTAAACTTTCTTTTTCAGATAATAAGACTAATACTGTGTTATCATCTCTCTCTTTTTGCTTAGGCTACCGGGAATCTTGGACCAACTTTTGAATCAATGGTGTCAGTTTCCCTTGGCCTAAGTGTTCTTTCTTGCTCAGTTTTATCCTTTCTTGGCATGAGTCCAGTCTTTTCACTCCACCATTTCTAAAAACCTTCTTGAATTTTCTCTATTTTTTTTTTCAAGAAGAAGGAGATGTAAAAAATTTAATAGAGTCCAATGCTGACATTTTATCATTTACAAGGAAGGAAAATAGGGCTCAGAGAGGTTGCTTTTGCTGAGTCACAAAAAGCTAGTTAGCAGAAGCTTTCAGATTAAAACCAGAGGGTCCCCACTCTCTCACTGCCCTATATATTATTTCAAATTAAAGACTGTATTTCTTCTGTCTTCAGATATTGTGAATATTCACTCTGACATAATAATGGGGATATGGAAAAAATATATTTAGGAAACAAGGTATTTCTGAGTGTGACATTTTTGTTGTGGACTGTGGGGTCACGAAAAAGAGGGAAATTATGAACTTAATGCAAGCTGAAGAACTCCATATTTTGAAGTTTGAAATATGGTAGTTTATGTGCCCAAAGCAAGTATGTGAAAGTCAGTCGCTTAGCTGTGTCTTACTCTTTGTGACCCCAAGGGCTATACAGTCCATGGAATTCTCCAGGCCAGAATACTGGAGTGAGTAGCTTTTCCCTTCTCCAGGGGATCTTCCCAACCTAGGGATCGAACACAGGTCTCCCACATTGCAGGCAGATTCTTTAACCAGCTGAGCCACAAAGGAAGCCCAGGAATACTGGAGTGGGTAGCCTATCCCTTTTTCAGCAGATCTTCCCGACCCAGGAATTGAACCGGGGTCTCCTGCATTGCAGGTGGATTCTTTACCAACTGAGCTATGAGGGAAGCCCCAAATTGATTGTACTTAAAATAACTTCCTCCTAAAACATCAATATGAAGTAAACACTCTTATTTTTACTTTAAGGTTTCCTTGTGTGGGCTTCCCAGGTAGCTCACTAGTAAAGAATATGTCTGCAATGCAGGAGATGCCAGTTCGATCCCTGGGTTGGGGAGATCCCCTGGAGGAGGGCATGGCAACCCACTTTAGTATTCTTGTCTAGAGAATTCCATGGATGGAGGAGCCTGGTAGGCTACAGTCCATGGGATCACAAAGAGTTGGACACAATGGAAGCGACTGAGCCTGCACATGTGGGAAAATAGGATAAGTATAAAGATGGACCTAGGAGAGCTGAGTTGTCAGGGCAGACTGACAGGTGTCCCCAAGTGCCATAGAGGAGAGGGTTACAGCTAGGGGAAGCAGAGAGCATGGCAGAGCCCGGATCTGACTGCAGTGCCACAACGGGGAGGGGCTTTAGGGGCACACAAACTGTTTTGGAATCCCAGTTCTCCCAGGTACCAGCTGCATGAACTCTGAAATGTGTTCTAAGTTTTTTGTACTTCGGTGTGCTCATCTATAAAACAGGGCTGTGCAGGGGACTTAATAAGTCCCCCTGGATGAACCCCACAGTGTAGACTTAAGTGTTCAACTAATCACAGCTATCACCACATCTAAGTCAGGTTAGAGAAACCACAGTATCCAGTCAGTAACTAAGTTACTTAAACAACTAGGCAAAAATCATAAAGAAAAAGCTTCAGTACACAGAAGGTGCTGAAGAGGTGCTGGGTATGCTTAACCGAGATCATACTTTCCTCTCAGTTGCAAAGAAGATGTTTTCAGACTAAAACTGTGATGAGCCAGACTTACATTAGGATAAATCAAACCAATAAATAAACTTCATACCTAGGTAACTGCCTAACTCTGTTGGACTTATATATCTTGCAGCCAAAGGGCCAAGGTTTCCTGACATTGTGATCAAGTCATAAATGACCAGCTGAGCACAGAATGGGCCAAAGTGCCCCCTGAAGAGTAATAATAGGCCAAGACTACAGTCCTAAGGTCGGAACCCACGGAGAAAAGACCTTCAAAAACTGAGTGACTGGCAGCCCTGAGTCTTGGGCGGTGAGACTGGGAGTGTCAGTTCCTGTGGGGCCTGGTTGTGAAGTTCCTGGCTCCGTTTCATCACAGACAGTGAACCGGATCTGAACGTGAGACATCTTGCCAGAAACTTTCTGTAACAGGAAGCTCACTAGAAAGCAATGGAAGGTTCTGCTACATGTCCTTTAAAGGCATCACTGTTATCTCAGAGAAGGAGGTCAGGGTACTGTGGCCAGGAATAAATTAATCTGATAAAAGGAATATGGAAATTTCCTCTTGGCATAAAACATCTTGATTGATTGACCTAGACGGTCCAGATGTTTGGATATGGACACATACCGGCCATGCCCTGGTCACATTGTAAAATACTGGGTTCTGTACTATCTGTAAATCGATCTTATTTGTACACTTGCTCTTATTTGTTAACTTGAAAAGCAAAACAAAATAATACTTTACAGGGATTTCCCTGGTGGTCCAGTGGTTAAGACTTTGTGCTTCCACTGTAGAGGGTGTGGGTACAATTTCTGCATGCCATGTGGTGTGGCAAAGAAAAAAAAAAACACACAAAAAAATTATATCTAAAAGATTTTTTTTTTTTAAGTTTTAGAGGACAAACAGAAACAAAGCTAGACAGGCTGAATTTTGTTTTTAACTTGGCAGAAAAAGTAGCCTATGATTTTGTATGTGATAGTATAAATAATTATCTTCTGGGTTTTATTTATTTATTTATCAAAAATTTCTTCATATTTAAATTTTAGAACAAAACTGCCCTCCACCCCAAATATCTACAGTCATCCTTTTCTTTGGGTTTCTAAGTGAATAACAACAACAACAAAAATTTCATGTGAAGCTTTCATAATTCATGTCACATAACCTTAAAAATTAGCTTGTTTAAGATTTCGTCAAGATTAAAACTGAAATCCTTCAGAGAATAGTTTTCAGTGGGGCAAAATGTCCATATATACTTACATATACAAATGAAATTTTAGCTCTATTCTTGTTTTGTGAGAAGTTTTTTAAAAGTAAACTTAATTTTATAATATTTTTAGAATTGTAGAAAAATAGCAAGAGTAAGAGAGAAAATTCTCACAAACCCAATTTCCCCTTTTTTTAATATCTTACGTTAGTATGGTACATTTGTCACAATAAAACAATATTGATGTATTATTATTAACTACATTCTATAATTTATTCACTTTCCCTCAGTTTTTATTTAATGTCTTTATTCTAAAAAGTTACTCATTTTTTCCTCCCTTTCCACATGGTCCTCTCTGGAAGTAAGTCACGAGGTGAAGCTCACTCTGAAGCAATAGGGAGCCATGCTCTACCTCTTAGAGGGCAGTTTCTAGAATGAGTTCTTTTGCACAGGATATATGCCTATGTTTCTCATTTACTGACTCAATCATTTACTTATATCAGTACAGATCCATGAAGACTTACACTCTAGGCTAGGTGGAGAACTCAGCTACTCCGAGATCTTGTTGCCTCGATAGCCATTCTGTATGGCCAAGTGTTAAACTGACATTAGCCCCTTCCTCCTGGCTGCAGAGTCACAAGTAAATACAGGTTTCGGATAAGGACTCCCTCAAAGACTCTTTGGATGGACACTTTTCCCCATTGCTCTGCTTGAGGCCTTGTGCATCTTAGATAAGACCTCCATGGAGGTTATTAAAACCCTGCTCTTTTTGTTTTGAATTGACCAACTTGGCTTTATCCCAGAAATCCTAGAGGCACATACCCCAGGTCCTGCCTTTCTCACTACCTGCACACGCCTTGACTTCTCTATGTGGCCCCTCTAAGTGTGCTTGCTAGGTACAAGGACACCAAACGGTCTTTGCAGAACAGTGGCTCACCATCTGACACCAGAGATTCCACTTAACAAATGCTCGTTATAAAAAGCCGTGACAGACCATATACTCTAAAACGGGTTTTCCCTGCTATCTGAAAGTAGAGCGTTCCTATGAAACATTTTGTAAACCAAACTGGTGCAGTAGAGAGAATAAGTGATCACCTTAGGACACATCTCGCTACCACAAGATAAACTGATAGAAAGCACAGATGTTCACAGACACAACTCAGAGCTAGGGCACTGAGACATTTAGTGTAGCTCTTAGGGAAGCTTCCCTGGTGGCTTAGAGGTTAAAGAGTCTGCCTCCAATGCGGGAAACCTGGGTTCGATCCCTGGGTCGGGAAGATCCCCTGGAGAAGGAAATGGCAACCCACTCCAGTATTCTTGCCTGGAGAATCCCATGGACAGAGGAGCTTGGTAGGCTACAGTCCACGGGGTCACAAAGAGTCAGACATGACTGAGTGACTTCACTTTCACTTTCACTTAGGGAAGCAGAGTGGTGTTGCAACTCTTACTGCTGGTCATGAGGCACGCTGCCTCTATAACTGCTCACTGTAAAACATGTGCTTAATGCTATTTTTTTCTTGCTTTTTTTTTTTGTAAGAATGGAAATCCTTTTTGGATTTCTTTTGGTTAGCAAAAACAGGTACTAGTGCAGATCTTTTGTAAAACTGAAATGCAGTGACGTGAACTTTTGAAAGAGCCAGAGATACCTGCAGTACTTTATTTTGTTGCTCTAATTGCTCCAGCTTTGGCCACCGGGAGCTCTTTCAGTTGGCTCCTGTGCCTCTTTAACATACCATCACTGTGGATTTTTGGCCTCTTACTTATATCCTAGCCCTACCAGATGCTCCAGGTTCATCTTGTATATTTCCTGCCCTAGTCCTAGAATCAGACATTTATCCAAGGAGCCCTGGTTCCTTTTACTGAAGAATGGAATTAGAAACCAAGAGCTGGGAAGAAGGTGTGCCCATTGCTACTGGGGTGTCAGCTGCTTCTAGGCCCTCAGAAGTCAGAGCAAGGAAATACATGTGTGTATATTGACCTGTGAATTCATACATACCTACCAATATTTTTACATGTAACCACTTGTACATTATGCTAAGCATTAGTTCATACCAATGTCAGTGAGAAAATATTTGCCAGTTTGTTTCTCACACACTTCTGTTTTTAACTCAAAAGTGAACCTCAAAGTTGAAAAGAGTAAGTTAATGCTATATTTAAAATGGATAACCAACAACGACCTACTGTACAGCACATGGAACTCTGCACAATGTTATGTACAAATATATGATACATACAACCAATGTATGGCAATCTGGATGGGAGGGGGTTTGGGGGAGAATGGATACATGTAAATATGTTTGAAGGAGTCCCTTGCTGTTCACCTGAAACTATCATATAACATTGTTTATCAGCTATACCCCAATATAAAATAAAAAGCTTTTTTTTAAAAAAATAAAAGAACAAAAACAACAGCCAAAGCGTAAGCTAAAATTATTACTTTTATGTTCAGTTTTCTTCCCCACCCCTTCCACCCCACCCTGATGGGGCATATGAGGCAGCCGGTCCTCTTATCTGCCACAGTCGTATGAATGCCTTACCCTGGGGACACTGCCTGGTTAGCCTGCCCTTATTTCTCCCACAGCACGTCATACTGCCTGTTCTGCGGATTCCACTCTTGCTGACTTCCATCATAGAGGGTCATGTTTCTTTACAAAACTGACTCACAGTTGATGATTTACATCTTGACCATTTATCTGCTTCTGTGAAAAGTTCAAAATCTGAAGCCAAAACAAACTTCAGAATGCATCTAAGGCAAAACCGCTTGTTGCTTTAGACTTGCTGTAACTCACTCTGTCTGCCAAGATGTAGGGGAAAAAAATAAAACATTTAGTCCATGTGGGAAACAAGTTTTGCATATAAGTGGGTATGGATATGATCAGTATCATCAGACACGGGAGCACGTCTTACTTGGGTGTGGCACTTAACAGATTATAAAAAACTTCTGCTTAAGCAGTTTCATTTTTAATTTATATAACAATCCTGAGAGGGGAAGACAGATTGGTGTTCCATTTACAGATTTAAAAAACTGAGGTTTGTGACAGTAAGTGCTGGTGAGGACACGGAGCAACTGGAATGGTCACACTGGGAATGGAAATGATGCAGATACAGACAATGGCCAATGATACAGACACCTTGCACAATGCTTTGCAAAATGGGTTTAGCCAAGGGAAATGAAAACCTATCTTCACCTATTTGAGAATGGTTAGTGGTTTAATTCATAATTGCAAAAAAAGTGAAAATGATCCAAATGTCCTTCAGTTGATGAATGAATTAAAAAAAAACATAATAGATATATATACAGTGAATACTATTCAGAACAAAGTACTGACATGCACAATAACAATAATGAATTTCCAATGCACTATGCTTAATGAAAAAAAGCCAACCTCAAAAGACTGTAAGATTCCATTTACATGACATTCTGGATAAGGCAAAAGGATAAAGAGAGAAATCAGATAATTAATTCCCACAGGTCTGAAGATGGGGAGGAGACTGACCACAAAGGGAACTTTGGAAATGAGGGAAATATTTGTTTGTGGTGGTCATTACAGAACTCTACACATTTGTCAAAAATACAAATTGTACACCAAGAAAGGTAAACTCTATGGTGTGTAAATTATACTTCAATTCAAAAAAGGAGAAGCAGATCATTATGGGGAGGGGGGTGGGAGGGGGGTTCAGAATTGGGAACACGTGTACACCCGTGGTGGATTCATGTTGATGTATGGCAAAACCAATACAATATTGTAAAATAAAAAATAATAAATAATTTTAAAAAAAGAAAAGGAAAGTGATAGTGGAGGGACTTCTCTGGTGGTCCAAGTGGCTAAGACTCCACACTCCCAATGCAGGGAGCCTGGGTTCAATCCCCAATCAGGGAACTAGATCCCACGGGCGCAACTAAGAGTTCACAGGGCATAACAAACACTTCACATGCTGCAACTAAAGACCCCACATGCCCGACTGAAGATCCTGAGTGTGGCAACTAAGACCCGGTGCAGTCAAATAACCAAATAATTTTTTTTAAGTAAGAGCTTTAACTCTTCCTTAAAAGGGGAGGGGGCTGATGGTGGAAAGGAAAGTTTAAATAAGCTAAGTTACCCACTGAGCAACTTGTTCATAGTTACCAAGCAGAACCAGGGATTGAACCCAGAGTTTTTCTATTGAGAATGGACACTTGTCTAGAAAACAACCGATTTTCTGTCTTTCCTGCTTAGAGACATAATCCCGTTAGAGTGAGAGTCTTAAGTGCTGATCCCTTTCTTCTTGTTCACACTTGGAAGCAGAGCTCACTTTTCCTGCCGAGGATACATATTCCTACGTAAGGATTTAGAATGACAGCAGCTAATCTATAAAGGATGAGACCATATCTAGCGAAGCATTTTATTAAGATTTACACATGAATGTGCACAGCAGCATTGTCAGAAGCGTTGTAAGGATTTGAATGAAAATTTCTCCAAAGAAGATATAAAAATATAAGCACATGAAAAGATACTCAACATCATTAGCCATTAAGGCAAATGAAATCAAAACCACAACGAGCTACCATATCACTTCTGCTAGGATGGCTATATTAGAAAAGCAATATATATACGATATAATATAATAGAAAAGATTTTGACAAGGATGTAGAGAAATCAGAATCCTCTTATTTTGCTGGTGGGAATGTAGAATGGAACAGGCATTTTGGAACACAGTTTGACAGTTTCTCAAAATGTTAAAAATTGAGTTAATATACAACCCAGTGATTTCACCTCTAGGTATATAAATACTCAAGAGAATTCAAAACATATATCCACATACAAATTTATACATGAATGTTCACAGCAGCATTATTTGTAATGACCAAAAAGTGGAACAACCCAAACGTCCATCAACTGATGAACAGATAAACAATATGAGCTATATCCATACAGTGGAATATTATTCAACAATAAAAAAGTGAAGCACTGATATGTGCTATAAGTCAACGTGAATGAACCTTGATAACATTGTTGTTTAGTCGCTAAATCATGTCTGACTCTTTCTTGATCCCATGGACTGTAGCCCACCAGATTCCTCTGTCCATAGATTTCCCAGGCAAGAATACTGGAGTGGGTTGCCATTTCCTTCTTCAGGGGATCTTCCTGACCCAGGGAACTTCCCGACCCAGGGATCGAACCCAGGTCTCCCACATTCCAGGCAGACGCTTTAACCTCTGAGCCACCAAATGACAAATACTGAATATAATAAACAAGAAAAGAAGTGCTGCCAGCAGTAGAGAAGACACGCCAGAAGGAGGATCAGGCATGCAGAGCTGGGCAGGCCCCCTATTATGTTTGAGTGGGGCCCTTTCTCCCCCAATTTCTCCCAGGGAAGACAGGCTACTGATCCTCCTCTCTCATCCAAAGAAGACTCAGCTGGGGGGTGTAGCTGTTTCTCCTGTGGGCTCTGCCCAGCTGTAATAACCAGGCTTAGGGTGGATCAGATAAGAAGTCATTACCTCAAAGAAATGAAGAGCGCACCCATGCTAAAATATACAGCATGCAGCAGTCACAGAACCCTTTGCTGCCACTCCACCCCATAGAAACTAAGCCACTGAGCCCAGGGCCATGGCTGTTGACTGGCAGAGTCAGTTCCTGCCCCTTCTTTCCCTGAAAATAGGGGTATAGCGAATGTGTAGCACATACTGGGTATTGTGGATTCGGTATTACATTCAATTCATCTTATGTATTAAGCATCAGAGGACTATAACAATAGATGGCATTTATTGAGCCTAAAGGAAATCAGTCCTGAATATTCATTGGAAGGACTGATGCTGAAGCTGAAGCTCCAATACTTTGGCCACCTGATGCAAAGAGCTGACATTGGAAAAGATCCTGATCCTGGGAAAGATGGAAGGCAGGAGAAGGGGGGCGACAGAGGATGAGGTGATTGGATGGTATCACCGACTCAAAGGACCTGAGTTTGAGCAAACTCCAGGAGATAATGAAGGATAGGGAAGCCTGGCGTGTTGCAGTCCATGGGGTTGCAAAGAGCTGTACACAACTCAGTGACTGAACAAAAAAAATGATCATAACAGAATTGATGGGGGCATCAAATGGCCCCATCTAGAGGGTATTTGTTGGAGAAGGCAATGGCACTCCAGTCCAATACTCTTGCCTGGAAAATCCCATGGATGGAGGAGCCTGGTGGGCTACAGTTCATGGGGTCGCTAAGAGTGAGACACGACTGAGCGACTTTACTTCACTTTCACTCACAGAGGGTATTTGACAGAGGGGAAAAGAGAAGCTTAGTAATGTAGGTAACATAAACAATGCAGCTAGGATTCAAACTTGGGGAGATCAGACTCCAGAGCTCAAATTCTAAGGAGTGCTAGAGATCACCTGTTCTCAACCTTTGTCTTACAGGGCAGAAACTAATGTCCAGGGGTTAAAAGAGTTGCTCAGCATCATCTGGCTGGCTAGTGGCAAAAGGAAGAATCCAGACTCATCATCTTGTTAAAAGCGCCCTTGGCATTTTTTTCAGATGCATGGTACAGAGATGGCAGAAATTCCCTGAAGTCAGGATCTCACAGCCATAGTCCAGAGTCATGTAACTTAAGTCCAAACAGATGAGTGTGTATTGTTTTCTTTAGGATTTCTAAGAAAGAAGTTTTTAAAATCTTCAGGGAGTTATACAGCTGACAGAATGCCTTTCTGTGCGTGTGATTTTTTCTCACTAGTCTCATCTTCCCAGGAGAAAGGGAATCACTGGTGTGGTGCTACTCTCTTCAAAGATGTGCAGTTATGTCACATCCTCTTCCAAAAAACAGAAAAGAAAGAAAGTAAGCTTCCGATTCTTAGGAATACTTTTTTGTCATCTCATTGGGTCCTTTTACACAGGGACTTCTTTCCTGTTAAGAGGAGGACTTGAATCTCTAGGGTTTCAACATTGAGTCCCCAAATCATAAACTCCCAGGGCTGGCATTATGGAGAACAGTGTGGAGATTCCTTAAAAAACTGGATACTGAACTGCCTTATGACCCAGAAATCCCACTGCTGGGCATACATACCGAGGAAACCAGAATTGAAAGAGACACGTGTACCCCAATGTTCATTGCAGCACTGTTTATAATAGCCAGGACATGGAAGCAACCTAGATGCCCATCAGCAGATGAATGGATAAGAAAGCTGTGGTACATATACACAATGGAGTATTACTCAGCCATTAAAAAGAATACATTTGAATCAGTTCTAATGAGGTGGATGAAATTGGAGCCTATTATACAGAGTGAAGTAAGCCAGAAAGAAAAGCGCCAATACAGTATACTAACGCATATATATGGAATTTAGAAAGATGGTAACGATAACCCTGTATGCGAGACAGCAAAAGAGACACAGATGTATAGACAGCCTTTTGGACTCTGTGGGAGAGGGAGAGGGTGGGATGATTAGGGAGAATGGCATTGAAACATGTATAATATCATATAAAATGAATCGCCAGTCCAGGTTAGATGCAGAATACAAGATGCTTGGGGCTGGTGCACTGGGATGACCCAGAGGGATGGTACGAGGAGGGAGGAGGGAGGGGGGTTCAGGATGGGGAATAAGTGTACACCCGTGGTGGATTCATGTTGATATATGGCAAAACCAATACAATATTGTGAAGTAATTAGCCTCCAATTAAAATAAGTAAATTTAAATTAAAAATAAGTAAACTCCCAGAGCTGGAAGAGGTCACGCAGAATCTAGACCATCTGACCACCTGTCAAGGGTGAAGGCAGTCTTGTTGCCCAGCTGGGGCAGGGCAGGTAGGGGAGAGGAGAACACGTGATATTTTTAAATGTATATTTTGCACTTTATTAAATGCTTTTACTCATGCTATCAATTATATTTTAAAATTTCAAATCACATTAAATGTAGATATGAATGTTTTTTAATTCTGAAAAAAGAGCAAGAGTTAAAAATGTTATAACACTATGCCTTAAATGCAGTTTCTCTATTCTATGAATCCAGACAGTAGAACCACTCCTAATATCAGTATCTCTATCTGCCACTTTTGCAGTCATTCAAAGAGCCTGCATAGGTGTGTTGAACGGTTCAAAATGGGGACCTCCATTTTCCCAAACGTCCTGATAGCTTGTAAATAGAAATCTTAAAATATTATAGTATTGCAGACATTTTTCTTATCCAGTCTAAAAGTAGTGGTTGAAAGTTACTTGTTTTCCTAGAATCATTATCTTCAACATTGTGTGTGGGTGTGCTAAGTCACTTCAGCTGTGTCCAATTCTTTGCCATCCAAACAATTGGATCTGTAGCCCATCAGGCTCTCCTCCGTCCAAGGGATTCTCCAGGCAAGAATACTGGAATGGGTTGCCATGCCCTCCTCCAGGAGATCTTCCTTGGTTAATATTTATTGAGTTCTTAAATTGAGGTAGATCACCATGGCGAATACATTTCTCCCAGTCTCATAATTCTTGCAACAAGCCTACATGTTACATGCGTGTTATTAGTACCACTTCATGGATAACGAGACTGTGGTATAGAATGGTTAGGAAACTTTCCTGGGGTCCCACAGCCACTCAGTGTTAGAACTGGGATTTAAATTCAAGCCCCAGGGCCAGCATTCTCCTCCAGAGCTGCTGTTTGGGGCACTAGGGGAATGCTGCCCTCTGGAACTTTGTAGGGTCCCTGCCTCTCCCAACAGAGCACAACAGTGAAACCTTGAGGCTGATTCTTATGAAAGGTGTATGAGGGATTACTCAGGGAAAAAACTGGACAGGTCCGTTGGACAGACGTGTGAATGCAGCTAAAAGGCCTGAATGCTATTTGGTCAGTGATAAGCTATGAAGGACGAGCAGACAGCTAGCTCCTGTTATTACCACAGGGACAGGGAATAAACGCAACAACCAAATGAATCAATGTTGAGTCTTGTTAAATACTCTGTCACTTAATTCTCCTGGGAAAGGGTGGCAAAACTATTAGCCAAAGTAGGATGTTTGGTTCTGTGTGGATTTTTATCAGCAGATTATCTGATTCGTTCATTGGCAGAGATAATAGTTACTTTTTAGTACTGAAGGGCCTTCCAGGTGATGCAGTGGTAAAGAATCCACCTGCCAATGCAGGAGACACAAGAGACGAGAGTTCAATCCCCGGGTCAGGAAGATTCCCCTGGAGTAGGTAATGTCAACCCACTCCAGTATTCTTGCCTGGGAAATCCCATGGTCAGAGGAGCCTAGTGGGCTACAGTCCATGAAGTCGCAGAGCTGGACATGACTGAGCACACAAATACAGTATTGGATTACATAATAGGTATCCTGCCCTGATTGAAATAAGAGCACTAACTAAGCCTGGCTTGAAATTCTAGAATATCATCATATTCATAACAATGTGAAGTAAAAAAAATTTTTTTTTGCGGTAGTTATGAGATGTTAAAAAGTAAATCACACTGTAAAAATCAGTAAAAACTTTGCTTTTTAATAAAGACAGTTCTCATCCTCTGGTTGGGGATCAAGCTTTTGAGAGTCCAGCAGGGAAGCTTGTCTTGTGTTTATGTGGCTGTAGAGAAAATTAGTTTCAACTCACTTGCAGAAGTGGATTTCAGAGGAAGGGATTTGACAGAGTTGTTAAACCCAGTGGAGGCAGAAGAGGAAAGCTGGGCTGATTATGTATCTGAGCTCTGTCATCTTGAAATTCATTTTGGCCCCCAGAGTATAAATACACTTCAGTATTTTTGTTAGGATTGCCAGAAAATCAGCAAGTGTTCACTTTCTTTGGCCAACAAAAGCATGACTCTCTGTGCAAAAATTTTCTGCACATTTATAAACAAGAACATTTAGAAAATCCCCTCTTGCTGAGAGATATTACAACAGATATATTTAACTGTGCCGTAAAATAAAGCAGATATTAAGAACACCGTTAAGTTCATCAAGCACAGGAAAAGGTTTTATGTCTCTCTTCTGACACAAATTTATACATGTCTCCCTATCGCCAGAAAAATACCTTCCCTGTACTTTGTTGGTCTGATGAGCATCATCCAGGCTCTGACATCATCCAGGCTCTCACCTTTGTGTTCTGACTTCCTTCTCAAACAAGTATTCCTGCCCCATCACCTACATTTTCTCACCACGGCACCCTGGTTTTCCATCCCTGCAGGTTCCAAGTGACCCAGGACCTCCTACCCAAATCTAAGGCAAAAACTTTTCTCCCTCACAGAATCTCCCAGTTGGGAAAAAAAAAAAAAAAGGCAATTGGATGATCTCAAACTTTTTGGCAAACTTTTTCTCTAAAAGACCAGATTATAAATATTTTAGACTTTGTGAGCCATTCAATCTTTGTTGCAACCAGCTTTGCAGCGAGAAAGCAACTGTAGATAATATGCGAACCAATAAGGCTGGCTGTGTTCTGGTGCAATTTTTTTGTATGGACACTGATATTTGAACTTCATATCATTTTCAACCATCACAAAATATTACTCTTCTTTTTGAAACAATCACTTAAGAATGCAAAAATCATTCATATTTCACAGGTGATACAAAAACAAGTGGTGATATAGATTCGGCCCACAGGCCATAGCCTGACCTTGGACAACCTCCCAACCCAAACCATGAGTTTCCTCCCAGTTTTGCAGAGAGCCAGCCAGGCCCTTTGTGAAACTTCTCCAGTTGTAGAAAGCTCACTACCTCCAAAGGCAGTCTGTTCCAAGGCCAAGATAAAATGATGGACCCTAGTTTTGCCTGACCCTAACCCTACAGTCACAAAGAATAACTCAGTTTCATTTTCATGGTTACCTTTCAAATACTGAAATGTACCTATCTTGTCCACATCAGAAGTCTCCCATTTTGTCAAAACAGTCCACGTTTCTTCAGCTGTTGCTCATTGCCATTCATTTAACTTATCTTGGGACTGTTCAGCCTTAACTGACCTGCAGCCCTCATCCTGGTGGGAGGAGAGGAGGAAGGCTAAAACATACATCGACTCTCATGCAATTTAAATATTTCACATGGGTACTTTCTGTTCCTTACTATTTTTTGTCCTTGATTGTTTCAAGAGCAGTGCGTTTGGTGAAACTAGAGAAAGACCAAGTAAATAAAGTTGGAGGTGAGATACGTTTGAGAAATGCTGATGAACTATAAGTGTCTTTATTGATGGACTTCTCAGGTCTTCAATACACTAATGTGCATTGGGAATATCAATACACAAGGGAGAAGCTGGAAAGATGTTTCTGGAAGGTTCTGAACCATGAATCTTTTATCTTATTTTCTCCTCCAGAGCAGGCTGAAAAACCAGGATTCTGCAGCACAATTTTTAGGAAAAGCTACTCTTGGAATGTCTATCAAAATGCTAGGCTTGCAGAGGGAGTGAAAGGCAGCAATGATGAGGGGAAGAGCTCTGAACGTGGACACAGAAGAACAGACTGGATACCCAGAACCAAAACCAGAGTGGTCCTGTAAGGATGAAACAAGATAACTCATGTGATGAGCTCTGTATCAGTATAAAACACAGTATAAATGTGTCACTATATGATTTGGGGTTTTAAGTATACCTTAGAATTTCCCCCCTAAGATTGGCTGTTGGTTTCTCCAGTTAAAGATTAACAACAACAAAAAATCATATCTTATAAAACAATACAGAACTTTTAAGACAGTATTAGATAGAACTATAAATGTGTGTGTTGCTCGGTTGTGTCTGACTCTTTGTGACCCCATGGACTGTAGCCCGCCAGGCTCCTCTGTCCATGGAATTCTCCAGGCAAGAATACTGGAGTGGGTTGCCATTTCTCTTCTCCAGAAGATCTTTCCAAACCAGGGACTGAACCCGGGTCTCCTGTGTTGCAGGCAGATTCTTTACCATCTGAGCCACTAGGAAAGCCCAGAACTATAAAAAATTTTATAGTTTTTTTAAATCTTTTATAAGATGATTAAAAAAATAAGCAATTACAATTTTATTTATTTGGTGGCATGTGGGATCCAGTTCCCTGACCAGGGATCAAATCTGGGCTCCATACATTGGAAGCATGGAGTTTTAACCACTGGACTACCAGAGAAGTTCCATAAACATACAGATTTTTATTTCCTCCACTTCCAGGGAGTAGATTTTACATTTATATATTCAACTGATCCAAATAAAGAACTGCCACAAACATATGGTGATTTTACTTTTCATTGAAGAGAATAGCATTTTACAAATTACATAATGACTCATAACAAAAAGATAAGGCAACTTTAATATGAATTAAACTAAACATTGAAAAAGCTAAGATTATGGCATCTGATCCCATCACATCATGGCAAATAGACGGGGAAACAATGGAAACAGTGAGAAACTTATTTTGGGGGGCTCCAAAATCACTGCAGATGGTGACTGCAGCCATGAAATTAAAAGATGCTTGCTCTTGAAAGAAAAGCTATGACAAACCTAGTCAGCATATTAAAAAGCAGAGACATAAGTTTGCCGACAAAAAGTCTGTATAATCAAAGCTATGTTTTTTCCAGTAGTCATGTGTGGATGTGAGAGTTGGACCATAAAGAAAGCTGAGTGCCAAAGAATGGATGCTTCTGAACTGTGGTGCTGGAGAAGACTCTTGAGAGTTCCTTGGACTGCAAGGAGATCAAACCAGTCAATCTTAAAGGAAACCAACCCTGAATATTCATTGGAAGGACTGATGCTGAAGCTAAAGCTCCAATACTTTGGACACCTGATGTGAAGAACCGACTCATTGGAAAAGACCCTGATGCCAGGAAAGACTGAAGATGGGAGGAGAAGGGGATGACAGAGGATGAGATGGTTGGATGGCATCGCCAACTCGATGGACATGAGTTTGAGCAAGCTCTGGGAGCTGGTGATGGACAGGGAAGCCTGGCGTGCTGCAGTCCATGGGGTCTCAAAGAGTTGAACACTACTGAGTGACTGAGCTGAACTGAACTGAAGTTCATATTAAATCCTTGCATCATGGTAGCTGCAGGTACCTAGGGGAGGGGCAGGAGGGAGAGAGAATAGAAGAGATGGATGTGGTGGTTGGAAAGGCCAGTAACCTTCTTGGCTGCATTTTTCGTTCAGGGCTTTTCTTCATGTTTTCTACTCTAATGATTTCTATACAATTTTAGAGTCTATACAGCTTTTAAAGTAGGAGGTGTAATGATAAAGGAATGAAACTTGTATTTGTGTGAGGCTTATGAAATCTGAATCACGAGATTAGGGTCTCACTGTGTAAATTCATGTGGCTCAGACCCACGTGCCAGAGCAGGAGGGACCAAGACCTTAGCTTCCACAGAATCTGCCCTGCTTTGACCTGGAGTTGAAGCCTCACTTCCTTCCCTGCTCTGTCTCCAGCTCTCAAAGGATCTGTAGCCATGTAGCTTAGAGAGGCTAAGGCATTAAGCCAAAACTCACCTTCTCCTTTATATGACAGACCCACCTACTTTTCCTATGTGGCAGAGTTTCTTAAAGCATGTTTTATGATAGGTACCAGGCCTACAGCTATGCAATACTCAGGTATGTTTATGAAATATTGCCTTCTCAGAGAGTTCCAATGTACATGAGCACAATACATGACCTGAGAAGTCCTGCAGTGCGTGGCATATGTATATGCCACATGGATGCATACTGACTTCCTACACAACTCACTTGAGGAGATGCTGCTCTAGTCTGACTTGCTTATCCCTCAAATCCCTCAAACAAACCAGCATTTTCTGGTTCTCATTTCTTTTTTTAAAAAAAGAATTTGTTTGTTTATGTTTGGCTGTCTGGGCCTCTGTTGCTGTGTGGGCTTTTCTCTAGTTGCGGTAAGCAGGGGCTATGCTTTGTTAGAGTGTGTGGGCTTCTCACTGTGGTGCCTTCTCTTGCTGGGGAACACAGGCTCTAGGGTGCGCCAGCTTAGTAACTGTGGCAGCTCAGTTGTGGCACACGAGCTCCGCAGTTGCAGCATGTGGGCTCGTAGTTGTAGCTCCCAGGCTCCAGGGCACAGGCTCAATAGTTGTGGAATGTGGGCTTAGCTGCTCTGTAGCAGGTGGGATCTTCCCAGACCAGGGACTGAACCTGTGTCTCCTGCACTGGCAGGCAGATTCTTTACCACTGAGCCACCAGGGAAGCCCTGCCCTCATTTCTTTATTCATGGTATTTCCTGGGGCAAGTATTTATTGTGTGATTAGATGCATAGTGCTACAAGTCTAGCAATAAAACAAAGAGTTTGGGCTCTGGGGTCATGAAAGCCTGAATTTCATCTTAGTTTAGTCACTTTCTAGCAGTGTGATACTGGAAAAATTATGTAGCCTTTCTGAATCTCAGTTTTCTTATTTGTAATATAAAGCAGTGATTCCCATCTTTCAGAGTTGTGTGAACTAAAAGTGATTAGGTATGTAAAGTGTTTGGCGTGGTGCCCAGTGCAAGGCACAGAGTTAACAGTGGTTACATTATTAATTTCTCTGTAATCATCATTATTTAAATAAACGGAATAACAATTAGACATCCTCCAACAGCTATTTGTTAAATTAACCAAATTTTTTCTTTCCTTTTTAGAGGATAATTTGACTTGCATATCAAGCATGTTTACTGGTTTTAAGAAATCATTTCACAGAGTATCTCAAGCTACACCCAGAGACAAAATGAGGAACATCTGTCAGATGACTGCATTATGGAAATTTACATCTAGCTTAAAAACACTACATAAAGAGGGGATATGTGGTTTAGGGCAACCTGATGAGCAGTCTAATGATGTGCCAAAAGGCTTCCTATTGATTCTTATTTGGTTTGACAAGTTTACCAACAATTTGCATTTTAAAAGATGAGACGTGTATCAAGCCTGAATATAAAAAATATATATGTCACAGCTAATACATAACTAAATCAATATTCAAATTTTTTGACAGGTTTTAATAACCCAAAAGAGAACACTTAGTTCTCTTTAAATATCAAATACTACCTCCACATAAGAAAACAACAAACAGGGACTTCCTGGAGATCCCATGGCTAAGACTCCATGCTCCCAATCCAGGGGGCCTGGTCAGGGGACCAGATCTTGCAAACCAAAACGAAAGATCCCACATGCTACAACTGAGACCCAGCACAGCTAAATAAATAAATATTTTCGAAAAAGGAAACAACAAACAAAACAACTTATGCACAGAGAAAATTTGAGCATGGTCTCTTCGTATGATACAAGTCTAGGGGTTTTAGCTGATCATCATTGGGTGAATAATTAGATGGAAAACGTAAAGAGCAGGAGAATGACCCAGTTGCAAGAAAGAAGAGTCTCACTATTCAAAACAGATTAGGGAGCCTCATTTCTTAAGAGGGATGTTGAAAAATAATACAAGTTTGGACAGTGTGAGGAATGCCCAATCTCGAGAGAACCAAACCAAAGGAAGACAATTTCTATTAGCCCCTGGGAAGAACAGGTACTTTATGAGAAGGCAGATTTCAGTTTAAGGAAAAATTTTAAATCAAATTGAGTTCCATCAACATAACAGGTTCATTAAAATGGAATGAACTCTGTCTTTGAAAGTTTTTAGCAGAAGCTGGGTTAAGACTATGCAAGGGAGAGATTCCTACCGTTGGTGGAGATAGGAGAACATACCATAATCTCTGAAACTTTATCAGTGATAAATTTTATACTTGTTTCTGGCAAAAGCCTTCCCAGCCTCTGAGGCTCTGAAGCCCTTGGTCATGCTCGAGAGAGATGTGCCTGTGACTCTCTTCCACTCTCATAGTCCTGTGTCTCTCACATGGCAGGAATCCCCCTAGTTACTATTTATTGAGTACCTATCCTGTACTGGGAGATCTTATACATATTAGCTTGCTTAAATGTTCCAATAATCATGTGAATTTGATAAAAATTAACCCATTCCACAGGTGGGAAGCTGATTAGCAAGTAATGTGATCACTTACTTGTCTAGAATCCCATAATGAGTAAGGGCAGAATCTGGACTCAAAACCAGACTTTGAAACAGAATCATATTCTTTCCACTATCTATGGCACCTCTCCAACCACTCTCTCCTGTGACAGGTGATGCTTTGCACCGCCTTTTTCTAAATATGTGTATTTACTTAATATGTTGGGGAAGGCAATGGCACCCCACCCCAGTACTCTTGCCTGGAAAATCCAATGGATGGAGTAGCCTGGTGGGGTGCAGTCCATGGGGTCGCTATCAGTTGGACAGACTGAGCGACTTCACTTTCACTTTTCTCTTTCATGCATTGGAGAAGGAAATGGCAACCCACTCCAGTATTCTTGCCTGGAGAATCCCAGGGACGGGGGAGCCTGGTGGGCTGCCGTCTATGGGGTCACACAGAGTCGGACACGACTGAAGTGACTTAGCAGCAGCAGCAGCAGCAGCACTTAATATGTTACATCTTATGTGTCTAGAACTTGACTGTAAATTCCTTGAACAAAGGGACATGACTTGCTTATTATGTCCAACAGCATCTATTTCAAGAAATAAGTGTTGATACCAATTAGCATTATTCATTTATTAACTATACATGAAAGCTATAAAGAAAGCTGAGCACGGAAGAATTGATGCTTTTGAACTGTGGTGTTGGAGAGAACTCCTGAGACTCCCTTGGACTGCAAGGAGATCCAACCAGTCAATCCTAAAGGAAATCAGTCCTGAATATTCATTGGAAAGACTGATGCTGAAGCTGAAATTCTAATACTTTGGCCACCTGATGCAAAGAACTGACTCATTGGAAAAGACCCTGATGCTGGGAAAGATTGAAGGCAAGAGGAGAAGGAGACAACAGAGGATGAGATGGTTGGATGGCATCGCCAACTCGATGGACATGAGTTTGAGCAAGCTCTGGGAGTTGGTGATGGACAGGGAAGCCTGGTGTGCTACAGCCCATGGGGTCGCAAAGAGTCAGACATGACTGAGTGACTAAACTGAACTGATTTATTAAATATTTATTAAGCATCTAGTACTTAAACTCAACATTCAGAAAAAAAGATCATGGCATCTGGTCCTATTACTTCATGGCAAATAGATGGGGAAACAATGGAAACAATGACAGACTCCGTTTTGGGGGCTCCAAAATCACTGCAGATGGTGATTGCAGTCATGAAATTAAAAGATGTTTGCTCCTTGGAAGAAAAGCTATGCTCAACCTAGACAGCATATTAAAAACCAGAGACATTCCTTTACCAACAAAGGTCTGTATAGTCAAAGCTATGGTTTTTCTGGTAGTCATGTGTGGATGTGAGAGTTGGCTATAAAGAAAGCTGAGTTCAGAAGAATTGATGCTTTTGAGCTGTGGTGTTGGAGAAGACTCTTGAGAGTCCCTTGAACTGCAAAGAGATACAACCAGTCCATTCTAAAGGAAATCAGTCCTGAAGGACTGATGCTGAAGCTAAAACTCCAAAATTTTGGCCACCTGATGCGAAGAACTGACTCACTGGAAAAGACCCTGATGCTGGGAAAGATTGAAGGTAGGTGGAGAAGGGGACGACAGAAGATGAGATGGTTGGATGGCATCACCGACGCGATGGACATGAGTTTGAGTAGGCTCCAGGAGTTGGTGATGAACAAGGAAGCCTGGTGTGCTGTAGTCCATGGGGTCGCAAAGAGTCGGACAGGACTGGGCAACTGAACTGAACTGAACTGAAATGGCACTTGGTGAAGAACCAGACCTATAGCAAAGAACAGGGTAAGCAGGTTTCTGATGAAAAAGTAAACAAGTCAATGGCTTCCCCAACTTTCGAACTGAGACAAGATCAAGAAAAAGCAGACACCAGCAGTGGGGGAGACAGTCTTCGGCAGAGGGAACAAGTACAAAGGCTGTGTGGGAGAAACAAGTTCAGCGTCGTTAGGAACAGAACGAAGTCCAGTGTGGTTGGAACAGAGCCAGGCACAAAGATGATTGGAGAAGCTAATGGGGCAAAATCATGCAGGGTCTTGCCACTTTGGATTTCATTCCAAATGCAAAGGGAAGACCTAGTGGAATTTTTAGGAAGTGGCTCAATAGTAAAGAATCTGCCTGCAATGCAGGAGAGACAGTTTCAACCCTTGGGTCAGGAAGATCCCCTGAAGAAGGAAATAGCAACCCGCTCCAGAATTCTTGCCCAGGAAATCCCATGGACAGAGGAGCCTGGTGGGCTATAGTCCATGAGGCTACAAAGAGTTGGATATGACTTAGCAATTAAACAGCAGTGATCTAATGCACTTTATATTTATAAAAGATCATGCTGGCCACTGGGTGGTGAAAAGGATTATAGGTTAAGCAAGCATCAGAGTAGTACTGGAGGTGAGTGCAATGGTGACTGGCTCCAAGGTGGTGGCAGGGGGAATGCTAAAGTGAAAAAAGGGAAAGTATTAGTCGCTCAGTTGTGTCCGACTCTTTGTGACTACGTGGACTGTAACCCCCCAGTCTCCTCTGTCCATGGACTCTCCAGATAAGAATATTGACGTGGGTAGCCATTCCCTTCTCCAGGCGATCTTCCCAACCGAGGGATTGAACCCACGTCTCCCACACTGCAGGAAGATTCTTTACCATTTGAGCCACCAGGGAAGCTCCTAGGGGAAATGCTAAGGACTGGTCCAATTCCAGGTGTATTTGTAAGCAGAACAAATGCGACTTGCTGATGGTTTGGATGTTGGCAGTCTGGGTAGAGAGAGTAAATCAAGAGTGACTCCTAGCTTGTTAGATTGAGCACCCAGGTAGATGCTGAAATGAGAGGAAGGAGATAAACGGGGAAAATACTATGTGGTATGTGAATAGGGTAGAGAGAAGGCAGTTGTTCTATTTTGGTCACATTTGAGATGCCTTTTAGACATTAGAATGTAAGCTCTGTGCATGGAGGGGCTCTGTCTTGGTTCTTTGCTATATCCCCAGCACACAAAACAGTGCCTAGAATATAAGATGTACCTTGGTAAAAATCTGTTGAATGATAAAAGCCAAGGCGAGGCAGCAAGAAGGCAATTGGATTTATGAATGTTTAAATCTCTTTGGTGAATGTAGATTCTTGGCAAAGCATAAATTTTCCGCCTTGGCTCCTACATGTGCAGTAAAGACCTCTGAGAGAGTGGTTTTTCAGAGAGTTGAATTCAACATCCTAACAGGGTCAGTTAAGGCAGTCCTGGAGAGAGACTCAAAATCCCAGTCTCTTTCCCACAGTGCTCAGTGTCATTTAGTGACACGCCTGATGGCAAAGAATACGGGGTCTTGAGAAGCTGCTGGAGTGTCTCTGAGCCATGTTAACTGTTTCCAGTTAGAAATAAATACGTCTCATGTATGTCAAAATCATATTTGTCTGTGTGCTAATTTCCACTGGATGCATTCTTATTTTCATCAGTCCAGGGACTGAAGTAGTTACCTGATGCTTACTTTCAACAGAATAAAACAGGCCTCCTATGAATCTACGGCTTTGGCAGTTCTCTTTCTAGAATGGCTAAATACTACACCCGTGGCAGATTCATGTCAATGTATGCCAAAACCAATAGAGTACTGTAAAGTAAAAAAAAAGTAAAATGGAAGCTCCAAAAATAAATAATTAATTAATTAAGAAATTAAGAATAAAAAAAAAGGCATGATGTGAGCCTTAAGCAGGGTAAATAAGAATAAAAATATCCTTGTCATAGTAATAAAATAGTTTAAATATTGAAGATTTCAAAACCAAGTCCTCTAGGACCAAACAATTAAAAAAAAATAAAGAAAGAAGGAAGGAAAGAGCACTTAGGCAAATAAGCAAGCCATCACACTTAATATTTATTGTTCATTTATCTATTTAGACAATTTTCAACTATTACACTATCTCCAAAGACCGGAATCATTTCTCCTCTATTTGTTTTGGGATACAGCTTTATTCTTCTCTTTGAAAAACCTGTGCTCCTGAAGATCTAGAATCGTGATTCTCAACCATTGGTGGCATCAGTAATATATAGTGGAGCTTTTTAAAAATACAGATCCCCAGGCACACCATGGATTCATAAAGCCAGAATCTCCTGTGGACTAGCTCCAGGCATCCTTGGTATTAAAAAAATATTCAGATGTCCATTGCTTTCATTCTGCTGATCAGCGAAAGCCATTGTTAAAGGAAATCACGTTTGATGTTTAAAGCATGAACTCAGGCGTGGAGTGGCTGATTCACAAGATACTGAGCAGGTCCTCTCCAAAGCCTTCTCCTGCTGCCCCAAATCAGAGCACAAATAGAGAATAGCACCCCCCCCCCAAAAAAAAAGAAAAAAATCCACAAAATAACTGTACTCCCAGCCTTTCAAGCAGTACAGGTGCAACTAAAGATTTTGAATTTCAAAAGCCATCCCTGTTGGGAATATACGTTTCATGCAAAATTGAAATACAGAAAAAGAGGAGGAAAAAGATTTGCAGGTGTGGTGTGGTCAAGGAAGGAGGATAAAGAAACAAAGGAAAAAAAAATTTTTTTTGGCTGCACAGCATGTGGAATCAAACCCACACCCCCTGCATTGGGAGCCTGGAGTCTTAACCACTGGATGAGGCAAGTCCCTAAAGTAAAATTTTCATTTTATTCTTTTTGGCAGCCTACATTCTCAAGTACCCAGTACCTAAGGCGATTTCAAAGCCAAAAAGGAAACTTTAAAAGCCAAAGACCTTATATCCCATTTCTGCCTGGTCCTGGGAAATGACAGTTTATTCTATTACTCTTCTAGGACAATATTCTCAGACATCTTGTGATACCACTGTCCTACCCATTTCCAGCTCCACAGTCTGCCAGTTCAATGGAGAGGCCACATTTTCAATATCATGGAGCCAACAAGGAGGTCAACAGTACTATGCATGATGAAATAATAAAGACTACTTGAATACTGTTGGCGAAGCAAATGGTTTAATTCAGAATAAAAGACCAAGGTGAGGAAAAAGGGCTCTTATGGCTTCTGATTCAATGGCCCCAGGTTAATGAATCAAGAATATTGGCTTCAGAAGTCAGACCACCTGAGTTCAAACACTAACTCTGAAACCATGAGTCATTTACTTAGCCTCTCTGTGCTTCCATTTTATCATCTGTTATGTGAGGGGATAATAATAATAAGTGGGATCTATTATCATTAGTTATTGTGAAAATGCAGCTATTTTAGTTTTGTTTGTAACTGACATTGAACCCAGGACTGTGTCTTGGGTCTGCACCAAGTGCTTTACCCACGTCATCTCTCTGACTTATATCAACCACGTAAAGTAGGCACTATTAATATCCCCATCGAAAGATGAGGGATTAGGTACTTGGCTTGAGGTTCCACAGTGGGAAATGATGGATTAGAACCCAGGCACTGTAGATAGGGAAACCTAGGATACTTTGGAAGACCACCATAAGCTAATGATTCCTCAAGAAAGCTATCAAAACTCCCCAAAGCAGGCTTGCTTCTATAAAGGCATAAATAAATGCACGAGATATACTCCAGGCCATTAGGTGAAAGAAAAAGGTTACCACCCGTGTCTACTGGTTTGAGTAAGTGCTATGATAATCCTAGTTTGACCTCATAGGGTCAGACTCTCTCCTGCCTGATATAGGGAGGAGCCAGAGATCTAAGCCTGATATTGACTTAAAGAAGGTATCTCTCCCCCTCCCTGACTTTTCTTTGGTTATAAAATGGCAGCCTATTTAATCCTTGGGGCAGAGCCCCCGTGCCTTCCCGCTGGCATCTCTCACAGTGTCCTATATTCATAAATCAGTTGGACATGATTGAAGCGACTTAGCACGCACGTATTTCTTTAATCCAGAAACTTCTGAACTAAAATTTCTGTTCCCTGGGGAATGTGGCATGAAATTTCCAGGGAAATGAATACCATTTCTGCTCTCAGAGGTATGCCTCTAGGGAGAAGTGCTTTCCCAAGGAAAACTCTAGTTTTCCAAAGAGAGTTGAAATTTCCCTTACCCTGAGAGAGCTTTATTACTTACCTCATGAGTATTCCAATATGAGGGAAAATAGTTTGTACAGTACTCCTGAGCAGAGGATTTGTTTGGCTTTCTGAATGAAACAGTATGAGTGTGGGGGACAGGAAGCTTTGATAGGAAACTTGCCTAACAAGGTTGAATGTACAAATTCAAAACCAATATTTTTTTCTAAAATATTTCAAGTGAAGGAACAATTTGGTCATTGTTTTTGGTTTAGTCACTAAGACGTGTTCAACTCTTTGCCACCCCGTGGACAGTACCTCTCCAGGCCCTCTGTCCATGGAATTACCCAAGCAAGAATACTGGAGTGGTTGCCATTTCCTCCTCCAGTGGACCTTCCTGACCCGAGCCAGGGATCGAATCCTGGTCTTGAAGAATCTAAGCTACTCCATTTTGTTAACAGAAAAACTCCATTTTGTAAGGTTCCGGGAAAAGAGCCTTTGGAAATCCCCTGACCTCACCCCACCACCCACAAGCCAATCGGACCCCAGACCAGAGTCTCCTGACTTAATGTTCAGGAACTTGTGGACTACCTAGGTAATAGGGACCAATCAAAACCAACACACAACTCTTAGAAAGACAGTGACCAATCAGACGTTACCCTATCTAGAAATCCTTTTTTTCCCCAACACAGAGTCGGACACGACTGAAGTGACTTAGCAGCAGCAGCAGCAGCAGCACTTAATATGTTACATCTTATGTGTCTAGAACTTGACTGTAAATTCCTTGAACAAAGGGACATGACTTGCTTATTATGTCCAACAGCATCTATTTCAAGAAATAAGTGTTGATACCAATTAGCATTATTCATTTATTAACTATACATGAAAGCTATAAAGAAAGCTGAGCACGGAAGAATTGATGCTTTTGAACTGTGGTGTTGGAGAGAACTCCTGAGACTCCCTTGGACTGCAAGGAGATCCAACCAGTCAATCCTAAAGGAAATCAGTCCTGAATATTCATTGGAAAGACTGATGCTGAAGCTGAAATTCTAATACTTTGGCCACCTGATGCAAAGAACTGACTCATTGGAAAAGACCCTGATGCTGGGAAAGATTGAAGGCAAGAGGAGAAGGAGACAACAGAGGATGAGATGGTTGGATGGCATCGCCAACTCGATGGACATGAGTTTGAGCAAGCTCTGGGAGCTGGTGATGGACAGGGAAGCCTGGTGTGCTACAGCCCATGGGGTCGCAAAGAGTCAGACATGACTGAGTGACTAAACTGAACTGATTTATTAAATATTTATTAAGCATCTAGTACTTAAACTCAACATTCAGAAAAAAAGATCATGGCATCTGGTCCTATTACTTCATGGCAAATAGATGGGGAAACAATGGAAACAATGACAGACTCCATTTTGGGGGCTCCAAAATCACTGCAGATGGTGATTGCAGTCATGAAATTAAAAGATGTTTGCTCCTTGGAAGAAAAGCTATGCTCAACCTAGACAGCATATTAAAAACCAGAGACATTCCTTTACCAACAAAGGTCTGTATAGTCAAAGCTATGGTTTTTCTGGTAGTCATGTGTGGATGTGAGAGTTGGCTATAAAGAAAGCTGAGTTCAGAAGAATTGATGCTTTTGAGCTGTGGTGTTGGAGAAGACTCTTGAGAGTCCCTTGAACTGCAAAGAGATACAACCAGTCCATTCTAAAGGAAATCAGTCCTGAAGGACTGATGCTGAAGCTAAAACTCCAAAATTTTGGCCACCTGATGCGAAGAACTGACTCACTGGAAAAGACCCTGATGCTGGGAAAGATTGAAGGTAGGTGGAGAAGGGGACGACAGAAGATGAGATGGTTGGATGGCATCACCGACGCGATGGACATGAGTTTGAGTAGGCTCCAGGAGTTGGTGATGAACAAGGAAGCCTGGTGTGCTGTAGTCCATGGGGTCGCAAAGAGTCGGACAGGACTGGGCAACTGAACTGAACTGAACTGAAATGGCACTTGGTGAAGAACCAGACCTATAGCAAAGAACAGGGTAAGCAGGTTTCTGATGAAAAAGTAAACAAGTCAATGGCTTCCCCAACTTTCGAACTGAGACAAGATCAAGAAAAAGCAGACACCAGCAGTGGGGGAGACAGTCTTCGGCAGAGGGAACAAGTACAAAGGCTGTGTGGGAGAAACAAGTTCAGCGTCGTTAGGAACAGAACGAAGTCCAGTGTGGTTGGAACAGAGCCAGGCACAAAGATGATTGGAGAAGCTAATGGGGCAAAATCATGCAGGGTCTTGCCACTTTGGATTTCATTCCAAATGCAAAGGGAAGACCTAGTGGAATTTTTAGGAAGTGGCTCAATAGTAAAGAATCTGCCTGCAATGCAGGAGAGACAGTTTCAACCCTTGGGTCAGGAAGATCCCCTGAAGAAGGAAATAGCAACCCGCTCCAGAATTCTTGCCCAGGAAATCCCATGGACAGAGGAGCCTGGTGGGCTATAGTCCATGAGGCTACAAAGAGTTGGATATGACTTAGCAATTAAACAGCAGTGATCTAATGCACTTTATATTTATAAAAGATCACGCTGGCCACTGGGTGGTGAAAAGGATTATAGGTTAAGCAAGCATCAGAGTAGTACTGGAGGTGAGTGCAATGGTGACTGGCTCCAAGGTGGTGGCAGGGGGAATGCTAAAGTGAAAAAAGGGAAAGTATTAGTCGCTCAGTTGTGTCCGACTCTTTGTGACTACGTGGACTGTAACCCCCCAGTCTCCTCTGTCCATGGACTCTCCAGATAAGAATATTGACGTGGGTAGCCATTCCCTTCTCCAGGCGATCTTCCCAACCGAGGGATTGAACCCACGTCTCCCACACTGCAGGAAGATTCTTTACCATTTGAGCCACCAGGGAAGCTCCTAGGGGAAATGCTAAGGACTGGTCCAATTCCAGGTGTATTTGTAAGCAGAACAAATGCGACTTGCTGATGGTTTGGATGTTGGCAGTCTGGGTAGAGAGAGTAAATCAAGAGTGACTCCTAGCTTGTTAGATTGAGCACCCAGGTAGATGCTGAAATGAGAGGAAGGAGATAAACGGGGAAAATACTATGTGGTATGTGAATAGGGTAGAGAGAAGGCAGTTGTTCTATTTTGGTCACATTTGAGATGCCTTTTAGACATTAGAATGTAAGCTCTGTGCATGGAGGGGCTCTGTCTTGGTTCTTTGCTATATCCCCAGCACACAAAACAGTGCCTAGAATATAAGATGTACCTTGGTAAAAATCTGTTGAATGATAAAAGCCAAGGCGAGGCAGCAAGAAGGCAATTGGATTTATGAATGTTTAAATCTCTTTGGTGAATGTAGATTCTTGGCAAAGCATAAATTTTCCGCCTTGGCTCCTACATGTGCAGTAAAGACCTCTGAGAGAGTGGTTTTTCAGAGAGTTGAATTCAACATCCTAACAGGGTCAGTTAAGGCAGTCCTGGAGAGAGACTCAAAATCCCAGTCTCTTTCCCACAGTGCTCAGTGTCATTTAGTGACACGCCTGATGGCAAAGAATACGGGGTCTTGAGAAGCTGCTGGAGTGTCTCTGAGCCATGTTAACTGTTTCCAGTTAGAAATAAATACGTCTCATGTATGTCAAAATCATATTTGTCTGTGTGCTAATTTCCACTGGATGCATTCTTATTTTCATCAGTCCAGGGACTGAAGTAGTTACCTGATGCTTACTTTCAACAGAATAAAACAGGCCTCCTATGAATCTACGGCTTTGGCAGTTCTCTTTCTAGAATGGCTAAATACTACACCCGTGGCAGATTCATGTCAATGTATGCCAAAACCAATAGAGTACTGTAAAGTAAAAAAAAAGTAAAATGGAAGCTCCAAAAATAAATAATTAATTAATTAAGAAATTAAGAATAAAAAAAAAGGCATGATGTGAGCCTTAAGCAGGGTAAATAAGAATAAAAATATCCTTGTCATAGTAATAAAATAGTTTAAATATTGAAGATTTCAAAACCAAGTCCTCTAGGACCAAACAATTAAAAAAAAATAAAGAAAGAAGGAAGGAAAGAGCACTTAGGCAAATAAGCAAGCCATCACACTTAATATTTATTGTTCATTTATCTATTTAGACAATTTTCAACTATTACACTATCTCCAAAGACCGGAATCATTTCTCCTCTATTTGTTTTGGGATACAGCTTTATTCTTCTCTTTGAAAAACCTGTGCTCCTGAAGATCTAGAATCGTGATTCTCAACCATTGGTGGCATCAGTAATATATAGTGGAGCTTTTTAAAAATACAGATCCCCAGGCACACCATGGATTCATAAAGCCAGAATCTCCTGTGGACTAGCTCCAGGCATCCTTGGTATTAAAAAAATATTCAGATGTCCATTGCTTTCATTCTGCTGATCAGCGAAAGCCATTGTTAAAGGAAATCACGTTTGATGTTTAAAGCATGAACTCAGGCGTGGAGTGGCTGATTCACAAGATACTGAGCAGGTCCTCTCCAAAGCCTTCTCCTGCTGCCCCAAATCAGAGCACAAATAGAGAATAGCACCCCCCCCCCAAAAAAAAGAAAAAAATCCACAAAATAACTGTACTCCCAGCCTTTCAAGCAGTACAGGTGCAACTAAAGATTTTGAATTTCAAAAGCCATCCCTGTTGGGAATATACGTTTCATGCAAAATTGAAATACAGAAAAAGAGGAGGAAAAAGATTTGCAGGTGTGGTGTGGTCAAGGAAGGAGGATAAAGAAACAAAGGAAAAAAAAATTTTTTTTGGCTGCACAGCATGTGGAATCAAACCCACACCCCCTGCATTGGGAGCCTGGAGTCTTAACCACTGGATGAGGCAAGTCCCTAAAGTAAAATTTTCATTTTATTCTTTTTGGCAGCCTACATTCTCAAGTACCCAGTACCTAAGGCGATTTCAAAGCCAAAAAGGAAACTTTAAAAGCCAAAGACCTTATATCCCATTTCTGCCTGGTCCTGGGAAATGACAGTTTATTCTATTACTCTTCTAGGACAATATTCTCAGACATCTTGTGATACCACTGTCCTACCCATTTCCAGCTCCACAGTCTGCCAGTTCAATGGAGAGGCCACATTTTCAATATCATGGAGCCAACAAGGAGGTCAACAGTACTATGCATGATGAAATAATAAAGACTACTTGAATACTGTTGGCGAAGCAAATGGTTTAATTCAGAATAAAAGACCAAGGTGAGGAAAAAGGGCTCTTATGGCTTCTGATTCAATGGCCCCAGGTTAATGAATCAAGAATATTGGCTTCAGAAGTCAGACCACCTGAGTTCAAACACTAACTCTGAAACCATGAGTCATTTACTTAGCCTCTCTGTGCTTCCATTTTATCATCTGTTATGTGAGGGGATAATAATAATAAGTGGGATCTATTATCATTAGTTATTGTGAAAATGCAGCTATTTTAGTTTTGTTTGTAACTGACATTGAACCCAGGACTGTGTCTTGGGTCTGCACCAAGTGCTTTACCCACGTCATCTCTCTGACTTATATCAACCACGTAAAGTAGGCACTATTAATATCCCCATCGAAAGATGAGGGATTAGGTACTTGGCTTGAGGTTCCACAGTGGGAAATGATGGATTAGAACCCAGGCACTGTAGATAGGGAAACCTAGGATACTTTGGAAGACCACCATAAGCTAATGATTCCTCAAGAAAGCTATCAAAACTCCCCAAAGCAGGCTTGCTTCTATAAAGGCATAAATAAATGCACGAGATATACTCCAGGCCATTAGGTGAAAGAAAAAGGTTACCACCCGTGTCTACTGGTTTGAGTAAGTGCTATGATAATCCTAGTTTGACCTCATAGGGTCAGACTCTCTCCTGCCTGATATAGGGAGGAGCCAGAGATCTAAGCCTGATATTGACTTAAAGAAGGTATCTCTCCCCCCTCCCTGACTTTTCTTTGGTTATAAAATGGCAGCCTATTTAATCCTTGGGGCAGAGCCCCCGTGCCTTCCCGCTGGCATCTCTCACAGTGTCCTATATTCATAAATCAGTTGGACATGATTGAAGCGACTTAGCACGCACGTATTTCTTTAATCCAGAAACTTCTGAACTAAAATTTCTGTTCCCTGGGGAATGTGGCATGAAATTTCCAGGGAAATGAATACCATTTCTGCTCTCAGAGGTATGCCTCTAGGGAGAAGTGCTTTCCCAAGGAAAACTCTAGTTTTCCAAAGAGAGTTGAAATTTCCCTTACCCTGAGAGAGCTTTATTACTTACCTCATGAGTATTCCAATATGAGGGAAAATAGTTTGTACAGTACTCCTGAGCAGAGGATTTGTTTGGCTTTCTGAATGAAACAGTATGAGTGTGGGGGACAGGAAGCTTTGATAGGAAACTTGCCTAACAAGGTTGAATGTACAAATTCAAAACCAATATTTTTTTCTAAAATATTTCAAGTGAAGGAACAATTTGGTCATTGTTTTTGGTTTAGTCACTAAGACGTGTTCAACTCTTTGCCACCCCGTGGACAGTACCTCTCCAGGCCCTCTGTCCATGGAATTACCCAAGCAAGAATACTGGAGTGGTTGCCATTTCCTCCTCCAGTGGACCTTCCTGACCCGAGCTAGGGATCGAATCCTGGTCTTGAAGAATCTAAGCTACTCCATTTTGTTAACAGAAAAACTCCATTTTGTAAGGTTCCGGGAAAAGAGCCTTTGGAAATCCCCTGACCTCACCCCACCACCCACAAGCCAATCGGACCCCAGACCAGAGTCTCCTGACTTAATGTTCAGGAACTTGTGGACTACCTAGGTAATAGGGACCAATCAAAACCAACACACAACTCTTAGAAAGACAGTGACCAATCAGACGTTACCCTATCTAGAAATCCTTTTTTTCCCCCTGTATACTCCCTATATAAGCAATGTAATCCAAAACCCGGGGCTCCTCCCTATAGCCCCAGCTTGAGCTTGGTAATAAAAACTCTCTTGCTTTCACATCAGATATCGGCTCCCTGGTGGCCATTGGGAGATTTTGCGACTTGGGCATACCAGTCTCATGCATTACGGGTGGTCTCGTGCATTGCAGGCAAATTCTTTACCAACTGAACCACAGGGGAGTTCCCATTGGTCATGATGATATGTTATGCTTTTTTCTTACTTTGCTAAAATGGTCTTTCCTGGGCTATGAACAGAGAGACTTAGACGTTGGAATTTGTCAAAGTAATCATGCTCCCTTAAAGATTATACTCTTTGCAGCTGAAGATGGAAAAGCACTATACAGTCAGCAAAAACAAGACCAGGAGCTGACTGTGGCTCAGATCAGTTTAGTTCAGTTCAGTTCAGTCACTCAGTTGTGTCTGACTCTTTGCGACCCCATGATTCGCAGCATGCCAGGCCTCCCTGTTCATCACCATCTCTCGGAGTTCACTCAGACTCACATCCATCGAGTCCGTGATACCATCCAGCCATCTCATCCTCTGTCATCCCCTTCTCCTCCTGTCCCCAATCCCTCCCAGCATCAGAGTCTTTTCCAATGAGTCAACTCTTCGCATGAGGTGGCCAAAGTACTGGAGTATAGATGTTTTTCTGGAACTCTCTTGCTTTTTCCATGATCCAGCGGATGTCGGCAATTTGATCTCTGGTTCCTCTGCCTTTTCTAAAACAAGCTTGAACATCAGGGAGTTCACGGTTCATGTACTGCTGAAGCCTGGCTTGGAGAATTTTGAGCATTACTTTACTAGCGTGTGAGATGAGTGCAATTGTGC
>SJYX01022692.1:190988-207621 GCA_006410675.1 Oreotragus oreotragus
AAGAAAGCCTAGCGCCAAAGAATTGATGCTTTTGAACTGTGGTGTTGGAGAAGACTCTTGAGAGTCCCTTGGACTGCAAGGAGATCCAACCAGTCCATTCTGAAGGAGATCAGCCCTGGGATTTCTTTGGAAGGAATGATGCTAAAGCTGAAACTCCAGTACTTTGGCTACCTCATGTGAAGAGTTGACTCATTGGAAAAGACTCTGATGCTGGAGGGGATTGGGGGCAGGAGGAGAAGGGGACGACAGAGGATGAGATGGCTGGATGGCATCACTGACTCGATGGACGTGAGTCTGAGTGAACTCCGGGAGTTGGTGATGGACAGGGAAGCCTGGCGTGCTGCGATTCATGAGGTCGCAGAGTCGGACACGACTGAGCAACTGAACTGAACTGAACTGAACTGAGGGACTAACACTTTTTACTTTTCACTAGGACCCCCTTGACCACCATTGGCTTGGGGGCTGGCCTCTTGTGCCTGCTTCTGCTTACTTACAAGGATAAGTACCAGTCTTGACATCGGGCAGGAGAAGGGGAAATGGGGAGAAATTTTGCTTCCAAGCCACAGTCTAAACTGATTTTAAATGATTTATCTCCTGGCCTTGCTTAACGTAAGCCAAACCCCTTTCAGTTATTTCATGACTGTACTTGGAGTTGCATTTTCACCATATTTTCCTAAGAATTAAAGTTATGCAACACTGCCTGAAAGGCATCAGGGATAGTCTTCCCTTTTCCCAACATTACAGTTAAGTCCTTATGTAAAGAGTTGTTAGGATTTGGGAAACTTCTAGCTCATGATCACATTCTCCTGACAATTGGGAGCAAGTTGCCTCAGACCATGAGGCTTTTCTGCAAATGACAAGAACTGGTCGTATTGTATTCTTGCCCAGAATGGCCTCCTCCCCTTTCCTGAGGTCCCCCTCTACCCCAACCACCCCTCAAGGTCTGGCAGCAAACTCCAGCGTAAAGCAGAGTCTGATCACCCACCTGGATACTTCAACTCCCATCATCTGTGTCACTCACACTGCACATAATTTCTGCCTTTTTCGGTATAGATTTGTGCCCCTGCCTGACTACAGTCTAAGACTGGTAGCTTCTGGCAGCCACAGACTGTTACTCACTTTCCTTGGTGCTTTTCCACTATGTCTCCTGCTTCTGAGAAGTGCAGAAAACACGTCAACGAAAAGACTGAATGCGGGAGGAAATGAATTTGCCTGTCTTCTAAGCGACTAGCAATGAAGTGAGTATTCTCTCTTGTCTTTGAGATTCTCCCATGTTCAAGAAAAATATATCTTACTTCCATTGAGGAAAGTGCACTTATTTTGTATATCCAATTATGAAAGAACAAAAGCATGGGATAATAATATTGTAAATTTTCATCATATATTGTTGTTCAGTCGCTAAGTTGTGTCTGACTCTCTGAGATCCCATGGACTGCAGCCCACCAGGCTTCCTTGTCCTTTCCTAACTCTTGGAGTTCACTCAGATTTATGTCCATTGAGTCGGTGATGCTAATTTCTTATTTAAAAGAGATGTTTGACACACCAGTTTAAAAAAGAGAAGGTTACAGGATAGTAGGTGCTCAATAAATAAATCTTGAGTGAGTGAATGAATGAATGAATGAATGGTAATAGGAAATTAGATAAAAATAGAAATGGTAGAAGGAGAAAAAGAGTAGATGCCCAAGAAGTTAAAGGAGACCTTGGGCTAATTAAACTCGAAGTCAGAAATGCTTATTTTACTATAAACTTTAACTTGGTAATTCAACAAGTAGAGAGGCAAGGCAATTGGCTGAGAAGAAAACATACTTTAAAGACAGACATCTGGATCCTGACATCACTCAGCCACTGTGTGACCTTGGACAAGTGACTCAACCTCTCTGAGTTTCACTATTTTTTTAAAAAATCTTTTAATTTTGAAGTAATTTTAGATTTACAGGAAAGTTACAAAAATACAGAGAGTTCCTGTACATAGCTCACCCAACTTCTTCCAGTGTTAGCATGTTTCATAGCCATAGTCCCAGTATTACAAGAAAGTTAACATTGACACATTCATACAAATTAAACTACATGCATTATTAGCATTTTACCAGCTTCCCATCAATATCCTTCTTCTAGACCAGGATGTAATAGGACCCCAAACTATATTTAGTGGAGCACAAAATTCCTGGTCTCCTCTAGTTTTTGACAATTACCGTTCATGACCCCGACACATTTGAAGAGTAGAATGTCCTTCAATTTGGGATTGTCTGACTTTTTTTTCTCATGTTTTGGTTCAAAGCCCAGGCTCTGAGACCTGACTCTGTGGGTTTCAATAACGCTGTTGCTACCTACCACCTATGTGACCTTTTGAAAAGAATTCCATCTCCTCGTGTCTGTTTCCCCTTTGGTAAATGGGGTTAATGACAAGAATCTGTCTCCCAAGGTTGGTTGTGAGGAACAAATAAGTGGCACGTGTTAAATAATTAGCATGACAGTGCTAGATGACCACCAGCAGTTCCTATGACTCATGGATCTCCCTTTGAGGAATGATGCTCAGGGCATCTCTGGAACACAGAACCGTTTGAGCTCAGCCTCTAACACTCTCCTCATCCACTGGGCCTCACTGTCGTGATACAACCATCACCAGGGTCATGATGGACAGGCTATGGAGGCTGCAAGGTGAGCTGCTATGGTTGGAAAGTGTTTAAGTAACAAAGGTTGATTGATCCTTTGCCAATCAGAGATATATGAGACCTAGGATATTCTCTTAGCATTTAGGTAGTTTACTAAATGATGAGGAAACTACTGTATTTGTGGAATTCAACCAACTAACCAACCAACAACCACCAAACAAAGAGACTGAAATTCTGTGTTTTAATATTCAAGACAAAGAAATGAAGTCTAAAAGAAATAAAATATAGAACAGAAAGCTCTGGGTGTGGGGTTAGGCTATGGAGTGAAAGTATTCTTTAAATCCAAGAGCACAGCATCCCCTGACCCTAGCACTTCATAGAGACCTGCCTCTCTCTCCTGTCCATCCTTGGTCCAAGGTCACAGGGTGTCCAGCCATTGGCTCTTTTGCTCCCAGCAAGCTCCTAGACCTCTTACAATACCTCCCTTCTAGGTGTTCCCAGACTCTGGTCACACCTGTCCTTTTTAGAGGTTGCTTCTGGCAAGGTCTTGGAGGCCTTGGAGGGACTTTCTGGGGCTGAGAAATTGATGGTATACAAAGGTCAGGAAGGAGGCAATTCATTGTCCTTCAAGACCATATGCCTCCCAGATCTCCTGACCCAGGTTATTAGTGTTTAATTTCTGCGGGGGGAGAATTGACAATAGAAGATGGAGTGGGCTAGAAGGACCCCATGGGCAAGGGATCATGTCATCAAACTCCAAATTAAGACACCTAGGCTCACAAGCACCAGGAGGAGAATATTTGAACATGAGCCCAGAGAGAACATTTTGGCAAGGGCATATAGAAAAGGAGGGGTTCTGGTTGTCCAAAGAGTGAAAGCTTGTAGAACATGGTTACACTATGGGATGGAGATGGGCTCGATTAGGTTAAAGGGTGGAGTGGAGTGAAAGGGAGGATGACAGTTTGTCTATCTCATTACCTGGAAAGAAAACAGTCATCACGGAAGTGTCAAGACAGACAGGTAGATGAGATAGCAGTAACAAACAAAGCTAAAAGGAGAAATGCCTAATGGTCACTTACTAGCAGTCAGACAAAGACAAATATCATATGACATTGTTTATGTGTGGGATATAAAAAAATGGTACAAATGAACTTATTCACAAAACAGAAGTAGAGTCACAGATGCAGAAAACGAACTTACGGTTACCAGGGGGAGAGTGGGGGAGGGACAAACTGGGCGATTGGGATGGACATACACATACTACTGTATATAAAATAGATAATTAATAAGGACCTATCTGTATGCAGGCCAGGAAGCAACAGTTAGAACTGGACATGGAACAACAGACTGGTTCCAAATAGGAAAAGGAGTACATCAAGGCTGTATATTGTCACCCTGCTTATTTAACTTCTATGCAGAGTACACCATGAGAAATGCTGGACTGGAAGAAACACAAGCTGGAATCGAGATTGCCGGGAAAAATGTCAATAACCTTAGATATGCAGATGACACCACCCTTATGGCAGAAAGTGAAGAGGAGCTGAAAAGCCTCTCGATGAAAGTGAAAGAGGAGAGTGAAAAAGTTGGCTTAAAGCTCAACATTCAGAAAACGAAGATCATGGCATCCGGTCCCATCACTTCATGGGAAATAGATGGGGAAACAGTGGAAACAGTGGCAGACTTTATTTTTGGGGGCTCCGAAATCACTGCAGATGGTGACTGCAGCCATGAAATTAAAAGATGCTTACTCCTTGGAAGAAAAGTTATGACCAACCTAGATAGCATATTCAAAAGCAGAAATATTACTTTGCCGACTAAGGTTCATCTAGTCAAGGCTATGGTTTTTCCTGTAGTCATGTATGGATGTGAGAGTTGGACTGTGAAGAAGGCTGAGCGCCAAAGAATTGATGCTTCTGAACTGTGGTGTTGGAAAAGACTCTTGAGAGTCCCTTGGACTGCAAGGAGATCCAACCAGTCCATTCTGAAGGAGATCAGCCCTGGGATTTCTTTGGAAGGAATGATGCTAAAGCTGAAACTCCAGTACTTTGGCCACCTCATGCGAAGAGTTGACTCATTGGAAAAGTCTTTGATGCTGGGAGGGATTAGGGGCAGGAGGAGAAGGGGCCAACAGAGGATGAGATGGCTGGATGACATCACTGACTCGATGGGCATGAATCTGGGTGAACTCTGGGAGTTGGTGATGGACAGGGAGGCCTGACATGCTGCGATTCATGGGGTTGCAAAGAGTCAGACATGACTGAGCGACTGAACTGAACTGATTGCATAGTACAGGAGACTGACTCTACTTAATATTCTGTAATGTCCTATAAGGGAAAAGAATCTAAAAAGACATACATATGTGAATAGCTTATTCACTTTGCTGTACAGCAAAAACTGATACTTTATGATCAATTATATTTCAATAATTAACTAAAAATGAAAACAATCACTAGTGATTCAATCACAACACATCTGAGAGTGGCTTCTTACCTCATTAAATCTCATCACAAGATCTTCGAGGGCGTTGTGCTCTCCGTTCTGGGAGGTAAGAATGGATGCTGAGATGGATGCTTTGAGGCAGGGTAGGGACCTCTGGCGTTCTGTTGTGCCCAAGCCCCGGGTCAAGAAGAAAAGATAGTCAACTGGCAAGACCCTTCGGTAAATATTTTGCTCCTGCTCCATCAGGATGCTGGCGACTTCCTCTGGGAACTGGATGAGGGGCTTCAGATCAATCAGTTCCTTGCTGATCCCAGCTGAACTTGAAGGATGGGCACTGGAATTGGCCATAGAGGTGCCTGGTTGGCGTTCTGAAATAAGGCAACAGAAGCTATGGTTACACTGTGACTGGTAACCCCTGCCACAGATATTTGGGCTTCCCAGGTGGCACTAGAGAATGCTAAAGAACCAGGAGATGTAAGAGACACGGGTTTGATGCCTGGTATGGGAAGATGCCCTGGAGGAGGGCATGGCAACCCACTGTAGTATCCTTGCCTGGAGAATCCAATGGACAGAGGAGCCTGGCAGGCTACAGTCCTTAGGGTCGCAGAGAGTCGGACACGACTGAAATGACCTAGCATGCATGCACGCGCAGCCATTCAGAATCTTACAGCCTTCTCCCTAGATGTACATCGACAGATAAAGGGATAAAGAAGTTGTGGTACATATATACAAAGGAATAATACTCACTCATCACAGGAACAACTTTGAGTCAGTTGAACTGAGGTAGATGAATCTAGAGCTTGTTATACAGAGTGAAGTAGCTCAGATAGAGAAAAACAAATAACGTATATTAACACATATATATGAAATCTAGAAAAACGGTACTGATGAATCTATTTGCAGGGCAAAAATAGAGACACAGATGTAGAGAACAGGCTTGTGGACACAGTGGCAGAGGGTGAGGAGAGGGTAAGACAAACTGAGAGAGCGCTAAAACTTATACATTACCATATGTAAGACAGATAGCTAATGGGAAGTTGCTATGTAACACGGAAGCTCAACCCGGTGCTCTGTAACAACCTAGAGGCGTGGGTTGGAGGTGGGTGGGAGGGAGGTTCAAGAGGGACGGGATGTTTGTATACTTATGGTTGATTCACGTCATTGTATGGCAGAAACCAAGAGAGCATTGTAAAGCAATTATCTTCTAATTAAGAATAAATTTTAAAAAATCTTATAGGTTTATCAACCAAAGTTTCTGCTTGGTGAAGANTTCCTGTCTCTTATACACATCTAGATGTGTATAAGAGACAGGTTCAAGAGGGACGGGATGTTTGTATACTTATGGTTGATTCACGTCATTGTATGGCAGAAACCAAGAGAGCATTGTAAAGCAATTATCTTCTAATTAAGAATAAATTTTAAAAAATCTTATAGGTTTATCAACCAAAGTTTCTGCTTGGTGAAGAGTTCTTTACTATCTCTCCTGTTATGGAGACCTTCCTGATATCTGTCTTGCCCCCCTCCCACTCTTTGGTTTCCCATTTTCAGAAGCAGAAGTGATCTAGCACACCATTCCCTAACCAGTTCACTGTGACACTCTGCAGAGTATTAGTGAAGGAGAATGTACTATTTGCTTCCTCATCCTCCAGGGCTAACCATCAGTCTGAAAGGGAATGAGGGTGGGCACAGGCAAAGCAACTGAAATGGAAGAGGAAAGAAGGCTGTAGGGGGAGGAGGCCTTACACATACAGGGATGTGCACCCTGTGTGCGTACACACCAGAGACCTAGGGACCCTCTGCACACCAGATTTCAAAACTTTATGGTCTAGCCTGCCAATATCCCACCCTCAAAGATGCCAGTCCACTGAGATTTATCTGCAGGTGTGTAGGAACAGAGAGCTTCCCTGATGCCTCAGACAGTAAATAATCTGCCAGCCATGCAAGAAACCCGGGTTCGATCCCTAGGTTGTGACGATTTCCTGGAGAAGGAAAGGGTAACCGACTCTAGTATTCATGCCTGGAGAATCCCATAGACAGAGGACCCTGGAGGTTTATAGTCCATAGGGTTGCAAAGTGTCGGATACAACTGAGCGACAAACACTTTACTTTCCTTACAGGGACAGAACCACTTATACAAATAAGGAAGAAATAGGTAATAAGGAGATGTATCTAAATAAATAAAATAAATTTTATTCCCCGCTTCACAACTGATAATAAGGTGGTAGCAGGAAGGAAGGTAGCAAGTGCATTAGACAGAAGTCCCAAAGGCATTCATTTATAGACTCAAAATTATTCCCTTAGCACACGTTCACTTTGCCACAGTGGATATCTCCACCTTCCTTCTCTTCCTTTCCACTGACTTTTCTTTGTCTAGAGAGATGTTAGTCACCTTTATCCTTAAACACAAACAAGTAAAATACCCCTTCTCCCTTAAACTCCAACTAGCCTTACCCTGCATTATCTATCTTCTCTAAAAGGTAGTCTACTTTCCCTGATTCCTTCCTCTATGAGTATGGCGACTATATTGTCTGATCCAAAAATCAAGCCATACATGATTCTGCTCAAATTAATAAATCAATAAGGCTGTGGATGGAACAGAAAAGTGGAAACCAGGTCTGTCTTAGATGACAGTGTTGATGTGGAATACCAAATTATATCTGGTTCTCTCTAAGCTCATATTTGAAAATAATTAAAATAAGACAGGTACTCAATCAAGCCTAGAAGACCTCATTCTCCAGTTTGCTGAATGGTTGAGAAAGTGACCAGATTTTCCCCAAACTGAGCCAGAATATGCCTGAATGATGACAGAGGCAGATTTCAGTATCTGATGCTGATAATTTATGTACAGTGGAACTAGCCATATATAGTAAATCTTCCCAGAAGTAACCAGGTTTAAGACATTTCAAAGTACAGCATTCTGTGAAGGAAATAAAAGTAACTTCTTAACCTTATGAAACAGCTGCTTATTTAACTTCCATGCAGAGTGCATCATGTGAAAAAAAAAAAACCACAAGCTGGAATCAAGATTGCCAGGAGAATATCAATAACCTCAGATATCCAGATGATATGACCCTAAAGGGAGAAAGCAAAGAGGAACTAAGAGCCTCTTGATGAAGATGAAAGAGTGAAAAAGCTGGCTTAAAATTCAGTATTCAAAAAATGAAGATCATGGCATCCAGTCCTGTCACTTCATGGCAAATAGAAGGGGAAAAAGTGGAAACAGTGACAGACTTTATTTTCTTGGTCTCCAAAATCACTGTGGATGCCGACTGCAGCAGTAAAATTAAAAGACACTCGCCCTTCAGAAGGAAAGCTATGCCAAATCTAGACCTTATATTAAAGATCAGAGTCATTACTTTGCCGACAAAGGTCCGTCTACTCAAAGCTATGGTTTTTCCAGTAGTCATGTAAGGATGTGAGAGGTGGACCACAAGGAAGGCTGAGCACAATCACTGTGGATGCCGACTGCAGCAGTAAAATTAAAAGACACTCGCCCTTCAGAAGGAAAGCTATGCCAAATCTAGACCTTATATTAAAGATCAGAGTCATTACTTTGCCGACAAAGGTCCGTCTACTCAAAGCTATGGTTTTTCCAGTAGTCATGTAAGGATGTGAGAGGTGGACCACAAGGAAGGCTGAGCACTGAAGAACTGATGCTTTTGAATTGTGGTGCTGGAGAAGACCCTTGAGAGTCCCTTAGACAACAAGGAGATCTAACCAGTCAGTCCTAAAGGAAATTAACCCTGAATATTCATTGGAAAGACTCATGCTGAAGCTGAAGCTCCAATAGTTTGGCCACCTGATGCAAAGAGTTGACCCACTGAAAAAGACCCTCATGCGGGGAAAACTGAGGGCAAGTTGAGGAGTGACAGAGGATGAGGTAGTTGGATTAATTCAGGAGGTAGGTAGTGTTATTACGTGACGCTCACATAAAGTAACATAAGTGGTCAGCTGGGAAGTTGGGATTTGAATTAGGGTCTTTTTGACCTCAGAGTTTGTGTTCTTGATCACTCTGCATATGACCTTATGTAGCAACAGAATTTCACATTGGCATTACAGATTTTAGATACATCTCAAGTGATTTCTGTTAGTCTAAGTCAACGTTCTGTGCTTGCTTACTTGCAGTGGTCTGATGAGATGAACTCTTCAAACTCCAAAGGTAAGGATTTGACTCTAAAGAGTTGACGGTTCCGTTCTTTTGTCAGCCTGGAACCATCGTGTCAATCACAACATTACAATTACAGAATGTAGCAAACAGTAATGAAAAAGTGCCCTCTCCTTTCCTTCTTACAAATTCGTATGAAAGCTCCCATGCTTGAAACCAAATTTTTTGAAAGTGTATTACACTGAATTGATGCAAAACATGGTTCCTTTGTTAATAATTTAGAGACATACTAGATTAAACAAAGTTTACAAACTGGGTTAACAAAGGACTTCTCAGAGCCTTTAATAATTCCCATTAGGGGAAAAACTATCACAGCACACAGTAGCTATCCTCAGTTTTGCTGTTTATCTCTATATCATTTACATGGGCAATATAGTTTCCTCAAAACTTTTGTCAACTGGGGGAAATAGGGCCTTGGGTACTTGTGAGGTTAGTGGTTCCAGAGAAGCTTGGTCTGCCTTATTGCCAAAGACAATATATAAAGGTCTATGTAAAGATCCAAGGGTAAGGGAGAACATTGTTTATTTAGGAAACTGCAAGTCATTGCCCAAGGCTGTAGCATATATTAACAGAGATGGAGCATCTGTGTAGAAAATGAAGGAAGCTTTATTTTCTGGAAGAGACTACAGAACAGGCGTGGCTCATGAAGGAACAATGGGGGTGGTAGGAGGATCCAAACACATACGTGAAGAAATGTACACCTTAAACTTTTGGGTCTCCGGGTGGACCTATGCAATCACCTGACCTTGAAGGAGAATGTGGGCCAAGTCTTCCCTTGAAGGATGCTGTGGTGAGAGACATCCACTTAACCCTTGGTTCCTTCCTTCCTATGACCAGAAAGCCCTGATCTTGCCTATACTGTCTACTATTTCATTGAACTTTTTTCTAAAGTAATTTTACAGTATTAAAAAGATAATATCAAAATGGTATCTGAAAAATTCAGCCAGAGAACAAAATTCGAATCTTCTCATGGGCACAAACTGGTTTGGTATTTGAGCAGTTCAGGTTTTTCCAAATATTGCAGTATTGTTTTTGAAAAATTAGTTCAAATTGCAATTAGGAAAGAGCGAAGAAAAAACTTTTATTATAAACTCTATCCATTTTTCTTTGATCTGAATTCATTTTGTAGGCAGTCCTTTATTTTTTTAACTGAAGCCCTGGATTCATCAACCTCACACTTAGCAGTCTTTGAGTGATGTGATTCCAATCACATAAAATAAGACAGGAGAGGAAGGATGTTGATTCCTTTCTTTTATTTAAGATTCAAAGTTGACTTACAGACACTAAATCTCAGGCAGAGTTGAAAATTGTTTTTCAACAGGGAAGTAATAGATTTAGATGGAGAAAGGTCAGCTAGTTGGTGATACTTTCTCATTATCTGTTATTGGTTTTTGGAGTCACAATCAATCTTGCAACAACTGTGTCTGGTCCTCAATATTGCATGATTTTATGAGTTCACAAATCAACGAAGCATATTATTTCCAAGCTGTACTTTTTTTTTTAAAGGGGAAAAATATGCATAGATTGAGAATTAAACCATAGTCAGATAAAATACTTTATAAGCGATGGAAGAGCCACATTGAAGAAGAAAATATGACAGAATCCCTGCTGCTGCTGCTGCTAAGTCACTTCAGTCGTGTCCAACTCTATGTGACCCCATAGACGGCAGCCCACCAGGCTCCCCCATCCCTGGGATTCTCCAGGCAAGAATACTGGAGTGGGTTGCCATTTCCTTCTCCAATGCTTGAAAGAGAAAAGTGAAAGTGAAGTCGCTCAGTCTGTCCGACTGTTAGCGACCCCATGGACTGCAGCCCACCAGGCTACTCCGTCCATTGGATTTTCCAGGCAAGAGTACTGGGGTGGGGTGCCATTGCCTTCCCCAGACAGAATCCCTATTAGTAAAAAATAACTTCTGTGCTCACTCTGACTTCCAAAGAGATATGAGTCTACCATGAAAGTATAAAAAATTAGAGAAGTATAAAGAAGAAAATTAAAACAATCAATAATCCTACACCCACAGATAATTCCTGCTAATACTTTTATTGTAGCATTTCATATTTTTTCTACAAATGTACAAAGCATTTACAAAATTAGGATCAGAACACATGCTTTTTTTCCCGAAGCAAACAAACAAACAAAAGACCCAACTTATTCTACAGTGCACATTTCCCCAACTTTAAAAACTAGTTTTCTAATATTTGATCTTAATGGCTCTTTAGTAGTCAGTGTTATGTTTACCATTTATGTCATTATAAATAACACTGTGATCGTTTTTAAATATATCATTATATGTGCTTATTATATTTTCCAATAACATTGAAACAGATAAAAATTCTCCACCTACACTGGGAAATTTCCAGGGAGCAGTAATTTCTTTTCACAGCAAACATTAGTCAAATGTTTTAGCTGTATTTCTCATTGATCACCTATTGTTTCTGATTTTTTGGGTAAACAAAATTAATTGAGCCAAAATTCATATGGTAAACTATAATAAGATGCTATGCTTACAGAGGAAAGTGGCATTACTGGCTCAAAGTTAACAAGAGGGAAACTCTAGAGTGCCAGTGACAATCTAATGCCCTTGTACCCAGCAGGCCATTCCTGATGGCCAACCCAGTAGATGTGAATATTTCTAGAGCAGAGCCCAAGTAGGTCACCTGAACACCAGAGTCTGATCTGGCTGAACAACTTAAACCTATACTATTTACCCTTAAGGGATTCTGTGCTTCTATTTTATAATGATAATCATCAATGATAATACTAAATAAATTATAATATCATTAAATAATGTATAATAATCGCTACTTACTGTATGCTAAGAATTGCTATAAGCTCCCTAAAGAGGTCTCACTCGGTCCTCACAAGCACTTTATGCCATATCACTCTATGCCATTACTTTTTTAAAGCTTAGTTTTAAAAATTATTTATTTATTTGGGAGTGCCAGCTTTTACCTGAGGCATGTGGGATCTAGTTTCCTGACCAGAGATTAAACCCAGGTCCCCTGCATTGGGAGTGCTGAGTCTTAGTCACTAGAAAACCAGGAAAGTTTTATTATTATTATACTCATTTTATATTATTATACACTCTATTTTATTACTATACTCATTTTATTTATACCCTTTCCTATTATTATGCTCATTTTAGCCTACGGGGACAGAAGTTACAGAACGTATTCAGTATCATCCTGAGACTAGTGATGGAAGCCGGGCCACATCAGTCTGACACCCACATCCAGGCTCTCCACCCTCGCTCCCCAAACCACCACCCTCTCTGGCTTGCAGGCTTTGTTCCTCTTAGTGTCTCTATACAACTGGTTTCCTAGTGGTAGGTAAATGAGGTGGGACTCAGACCAAATGATCGAGCTGGAAGGACCTCATTCAGGGACAGCTAGGACAAATTTTCCACACCTTACAAACCAGGAAACAGTGCCTCTACGAGATCAAGCTTCTTGCCCAAGGTCACGGAGCTGATTATCGGCAAAGCTGGTCTCCGACTCCCAGTCGAGTATTCCCTCTCTACTCCCCTGTCTCCCCTACTTAGTGTGGGTAGAACCTCAGGTGTTGTACACTCTTGGGGGGAATCTCCCCCAGAGGAAGAAAACAAGGTAATGGAGAGTATAATGCAGTGGTTACGAGTGGGGTCCTGGCAGTCACACAGGAGTGGGGCTGCAGCCCAGCCCAGGCACTGACAGGCTGACTGGCCTTGAGTAACTTCTCTACAACCATGTCACAATGATGATGAGGAAATTAAAATGAGAAAACGCATGCAAAAACGTTTAGCACATATTCAGCTCTCAGCAGTTAGCTGTTTTTTTTTATTGTCGTGAATTTATCTTTTGAAAGAGGAAGGAATCTTGGGGCCTTTCATCTTGGAAGTCAGATGGAGAGACTTAGTCATATATCAAACCATTTCAGGGTATGGAAACTTTTGCTTTGTTTTTATAACCTGCAACTTGTACCCTCTGGTATGGTGCCCACCATAATCAAGCATTTTTTTTTTTTTAAGATCCTCATTTATTCTTAGGAAAATATCCATCACATTTTGCCATACATTTAATAATAGATTCCCCACTTTAAAAAAAGTTATCCCCTCCCCACTCCAAATTTGTTGTTCTTAACTTGGCAGCTGTCCCCTCTATGAACAGTCACATCCCTTCTAGTTTGGCATCATCAGCAAACCTCATTGAAAAGTCAGAATAGTCTCAGAGTTAAATCCTTTCATGCTAAAATACTGCTGAGTTATTTATGTCCAGTCTTTTTTTTTTTAAACTGAGATATAAGTCACATACCATAAAACTCATTTTTGAAAATAAGTCACATCCCTTCTAGTTTGGCATCATCAGCAAACCTCATTGAAAAGTCAGAATAGTCTCAGAGTTAAATCCTTTCATGCTAAAATACTGCTGAGTTATTTATGTCCAGTCTTTTTTTTTTTCAAACTGAGATATAAGTCACATACCATAAAACTCATTTTTGAAAATATACAATTCAGCGGTTTTTCAGTGTGTTCATGGAGTTGAACTGTTGTCATAGTTACTTTTAGAACATTTTTTATCACTGCTACTTCCTCTAAGGCTCAGCAAGTGAAAAATCCACCTGCAGTGCAAAAGACATGGGAGACGCGGGTTCGATCCCACATCGGGAAGATCCCTTGGAGGAGGAAACTGCAATCCACTCTAGTACTCTTGCCTGGACAATCCCATGGACAGAGGATCCTGGCAGGCTACATAGTCCATGGGGTCACAAAGAGTCAGACACGACTGAGCAGTAATATTAGAATATATGCACTCACATTATTAGTCATTCCCCCTGGCCCAACTCTCATCAGCCCCCGACAACCACTACTCTTAGTGTTTCTATGGATTTGTACATTTTCTAAAACTGAATCATACAGTATGTGGCCTTTTGTGTATGGCTTCTTTCAGTTATAATATTTTCAAGGTAAATCAATGTTATAGCATGAATCGGTACTTCATTTCTTATTTTGGCTAAACAAGATTCCATTTATGTATATACCAAATTTTGTCTATCCCTTCATCAGGTAATGAACATTTGTGTTGTTTCCACCTTCTGATGATCATGAATAATGCTCTTATGAATACTTGCATAAAATCTTTTGTGTGGGTAAATACCTAGGAATGGGATTGATGGATCATATTGAAGGAGGAAACAGACAGAACAGGCTCCATCTTGAAAGCAGGACTCCATTTTGGGCCGGACTGTGGACTTTGAGCTATGTGCCCAGTATTTATGGAAATGACATTCAGTTCAGTCGCTCAGCCGTGTCCGACTCTTTGCGACCCCATGAATCGCAGCACGCCAGGCCTCCCTGTTCATCACCATCTCCTGGAGTTCACTCAGACTCACGTCCATCGAGTCCGTGATGCCATCCAGCCATCTCATCCTCAGTCGTCCCCTTCTCCTCCTGTCCCCAATCCCTCCCAGCATCAGAGTCTTTTCCAATGAGTCAACTCTTCGCATGAGGTGGCCAAAGTACTGGAATTTCAGCTTTTGCATCATTCCTTCCAAAGAAATCCCAGGGTTGATCTCCTTCAGAATGGACTGGTTGGATCTCCTTGCAGTCCAAGGGACTCTCAAGAGTCTTCTCCAACACCACAGTTCAAAAGCATCAATTCTTCTGCACTCAGCCTTCTTCAGAGTCCAACTCTCACATCCATACATGACCACAGGAAAAACCATAGCCTTGACTAGGCGGACCTTAGTCAGCAAAGTAATGTCTCTGCTTTTGAATATACTATCCAGGTTGGTCATAACTTTTCTTCCAAGGAGTAAGCGTCTTTTAATTTCATGGCTGCAGTCACCATCTGCAGTGATTTTTGGAGCCCCCAAAATTAAAGTCTGATACTGTTTCCACTGTTTCTCCATCTATTTCCCATGAAGTGATGGGACCAAATGCCATGATCTTCGTTTTCTGAATGTTGAGCTTTAAGCCAACTTTTTCGCTCTCCTCTTTCACTTTCATAGAGAGGCTTTTTAGTTCCTCTTGATTTTCTGCCATAAGGGTGGTGTCATCTGCATATCTGAGGTTATTGATATTTCTCCCGGCAATCTTGATTCCAGCTTTTGTTTCTTCCAGCCCAGCGTTTCTCATGATGTACTCTGCATATAAGTTAAATAAGCAAGGTGACAATATACAGCCTTGACGTACTCCTTTTCCTATTTGGAACCAGTCCACTGTTCCATGTCCAGTTCTAACTGTTGGTTCCTGACCTGCATACAGATTCCTCAAGAGGCAGGTTACATGGTCTGGTATTCCCATCTCTTTCAGAGAAACGACATACCAACTGGAAAACCAGACCCAACTCACCACCCCCCCGGATGGAAGAGCCCCAGAGCTCGTATCTAGACTCTCCATCACCTAAAAGAATACACTAATTATCTGTGTAACCAAATAGAATCATAAATTCTATTATGCTTATTGGGGTATGACCACAGGCCTATCAATAATTGTCCACTGTTAATTACCTAGGCTTAGGGCATACGAATCACGGGTTTAAGGCATATGAATCACCAGTTAACTTTGATTGTATCTTTCTTTTCCTTTGTTCAGACTAGTTTCAGAGAATTTGGGGAAGTGGGTTTGAACATGTATATTGAGGGTATATAAGGTTTTCACAAAAACTAGTCGGGGTCCTTGGCTAAGAGGAGACTCTTCCTTGGGCCCGTAGGTGTAATAAACTGCACTTCACTATCTGCATCATCCTTCTGAGTGAGTTTGTTTCTTGGAACCCGTGGCTACAACGATATGATAATTCTGTGTTTAGTAGTTATTGAGAAATGCTCAAACTGTTTTCCTCAGGGACTGCACCAATGTACATTCCCTCAGCAAGGCACAGGGCTCCAATTTTTCCACATCCAGGTCAACATCTGTTTTCCTTAAATCTTTTTTAAAATTATAGCCATCCTAGTGAGTGTGTAGTGGTATCTTACAGTTTTGATTTGCATAATCCTAGTCACTAATGATGCTGAGCATCTTTTCATGTGCTTACTGGCCATTTGTATACTTCTTTTGAGAAATATTGACTTAAGTGCTTTGCCCAACTTTGAATTGGGTTGTTTTTTGTTGTTATTGAGTTTTATATATATTCTGGATATTAATCTCTTATCATACATGTTATTTGCAAATATTTTATCCCATGCAACGTGCTACCTTTTAGCTTTACTGATAGTGTTCTTTGACAAACAATTTTTTTAATGGAAATATAGTTGATTTATAACATTTTGTTAGTTTCAGATGTACAGCAAAGTGATTCAGTTACATATATATATATTTTTCAGATTATCTTCAGTAATAAGTTATTATAAAACACTGGATATCACAAAATTTTTAATTTTGATAAAGTCCTATTTTCCATGTTTCTTCTGTTGACTGTGATTTTGGTGTCATATCCAAAAT
>SJYX01022692.1:210133-311164 GCA_006410675.1 Oreotragus oreotragus
TGTCTCTGCTTTTGAATATGCTATCTAGGATGGTCATAACTTTTCCTCCAAGGAGTAAGGTCTTATATCTAGTTCTTCGATTTATTTTAGGTTAATTGGACATGGAACAACAGACTAGTTCCAAATAGGAAAAGGAGTATGTCAAGGCTCTATATTGTCACCCTGCTTATTTAACTTATATGCAGAGTACATCATGAGAAATGCTGGGCTGGAAGAAGCACAAGCTGGAATCAAGATTTCCAGGAGAAATATCAATAACCTCAGATATGCAGATGGCACCACCCTTATGGCAGAAAGTGAAGAGGAGCTAAAAAACCTCTTGATGAAAGTGAAAGAGAGTGAAAAAGTTGGCTTAAAGCTCAGCATTCAGAAAACGAAGATCATGGCATCTGGTCCCATCACTTCACGGGAAATAGATGGAGAAACAGTGGAAACAGTGTCAGACTTTATTTTGGGGGGCTCCCAAATCACTGCAGATGGTGACTACAGCCATGAAATTAAAAGACACTTACTCCTTGGAAGAAAAGTTATGACCAACCTAGAATAGCATATTGGAGAAGGCACTGGCACCCCACTCCAGTACTCTTGCCTGGAAAATCCCATGGACGGAGGAGCCTGGTGGGCTGCAGTCCATGGGATCGCTAAGAGTCGGACACGACTGAGCGAATTCACTCTGACTTTCACTTTCAAGGATTGGAGAAGGAAATGGCAACCCACTCCAGTATTCTTGCCTAGAGAATCCCAGGGACGGGGGAGCCTGGTGGGCTGCCATCTAAGGGGTCGTACAGAGTCGGACACGACTGAAGTGACTTAGCAGCAGCAGCAGCAGATAGCATATTGAAAAGCAGAGACATTACTTTGCCAACAAAGGTCCATCTAGTCAAGGCTATGGTTTTTCCAGTGGTCATGTATGGATGTGAGAGTTGGACTGTGAAGAAGGCTGAGCGCCAAATAATTGATGCTTTTGAACTGTGGTGTTGGAGAAGACTCTTGAGAGTCCCTTGGACTGCAAGGAGATTCAACCAGTCCATTCTGAAGGAGATCAGCCCTGGGATTTCTTTGGAAGGAATGCTGCTGAAGCCGAAACTCCAATATTTGGCCACCTCATGCGAAGAGTTGACTCATTGGAAAAGACTCTGATGCTGGGAGGGATTGGGGGCAGGAGGAAAAGGGGACGACAGAGGATGAGATGGCTGGATGGCATCACCGACCCGATGGCCGTGAGTTTGAGTGAACTCCGGGACATGGTAATGGACAGGGAGGAGGCCTGGTGTGCTGCGATTCATGGTGTCGCAAAGAGTTGGACATGACTGAGTGACTGAACTGAACTGAACTGAATTTTTGTATATACTGTAAGGCAAGGGTCCAAATTCATTTTTGTACATGTGTATCCAATTCTCCTAGCATCATTTGTGGAAAAACTTTCCCCACTGGATGATCTTTGTTGAAAATTATTTGATCATACATGCAAGGGATTACTTCTGGGATCTCTATTCCATACTTTTGGTCTATATGTCTGTCTTTATGCCAGTATGATTACTATAGCTTTGTAGTAAATTTAGAAATTGGAAGTGTGAGTCTTCCAATTTTTTTCACTTTTAATTTTTATTTTAAAAAGTTATTTTGGCTATTTTGGGACCCTGAAAGTCCATGTGAATTTTAGAATCAGCTTGTTAATTCCCCCAAAACAGCAGGTGGAATTTGGACTGCACTGAATCAGTAGATTACTTTGGGGAGTATGACCAGCTTAACAATATTAGTTTTAAATTCATGACCACGGGAGCTCTTTCCACTTATTGAAGTCTTTTAAAATTACTTCAATAATGCTTTGTAGTTTTGAGTGCACAAGTCTTGGATTTCTTCTGTTAAATTTATTCCTAAGTATTTTATTATTTTTGATGCCGCTATAAATGAAACAGTTTTTGCAACTTCACAATCAAATTGTTCATGGGCAGTGTGAGAAATATGACTGAGCTTGTCTTGTCTTGCAAGCCTGCTGGATTCACTTATTAGTTCTAATAGGGGTTTAGTGGATTCCTTAGGATTTTCTATATATGAAATCAGGTTATCTGATAACAGAGATAGTTTTACTTCTTTGTTTTCAGTTGGAATACCCTTTGTTTCTTTTCTTACCTAATTGCCCTAGCAAGACCCACCAATAAATGTGGAACAGAAGCAGTGAGAAGAGATACCTTTGTCTGGTTCCTGATTTGGGGTGAAAAATTATCAGTCTTCCACTATAACACATTATATTAGCTGTGGGTTTTTCATGGATGCACTTTATCAGGTTAGAGAAGCTCCCTTCTATTCCTATTTTGTTAAATGTTTTTATTGTAAAAGGGTATTGGATTTTGTCAAATGATTTTTCTGCATCTTTTGAGATGATCATGTGGTTGTTATCCATTATTCTATTAATATGGTACATTACTTTAATTTTCATATGTTTAACTGCATATTTATTTTATATTAATGTATTGCATATTTAAGTACAGCCTAACCGAGAAAAGCCTTGTATGAGACCAGCAGACATTTACTGTTTATTTGCAGTTCTGACCTTAACTTGGACCTGTACATTGGACAAGAACAGATGGCAAACTGGGACGTGACTGTAACCATGACTTCAAACCACAAACACTCTGATATTTTTAAAAATTATGTTTGTTTTAAAGAAAGGAAATATATATTTTAAAAATGCATGTTGAAAATTGTTGTTTGTTATTATAGTCACATTTTCAACCCATGATGGTATGAGTATCAATTAAAATAGTTCTATGACTTAAAAGAAAACTGGTGCATGTTATTTCTGATTTAAAACATATTATTTCAGAACTGACCTGTACCAGACTTTGGGTAGCTCAAAGTCACTTAATAAGAAAAACATATGTCAACCTGGAATTTATTTATTTATTTTTGCCCATAAAAGGCAGTACTAATTGTACTGACAGCATTACTTGCTAACATTTTATTTAAGTATCTCCTTTAGTCCTACCAATGACTCTGGTCTAAGTATGATTAAGTGTTAGTCAATCAGTCGTGTCCAACTCTTTGCGACCCCCATGGACAGTAGCCCACCAGACTCCTCTGTCCATGGAATTCTCCAGGCAAGAATACTGGAGTGAGTTGCCATTCCCTTCTCCAGGCAATCTTCCTGATCCAGGATCAAACCTGGGTTGCCTGCATTGCAGGCAGATACTCTGCTGTCTGAGCCACCACGGAAGCCCCCAAATATGATTAAATATTTCATTTTACAGCTGAGAAAACTCCAAAGGTTAAGTAACTTGCCTAAATACTCAGAGGTAGTAAGTAGTGATGCCAGGAATTTGACTCAGACTCATTTGACGTCAAAGTTCATTCTCTTCACCATTCTCTTGTACTCTGGGTACCACAGTTAAAGTTATGCACAAACTCAAAACTGTTCATTTCCCATCTTCAACTAAAATGGGACCAAAACCTGAAGGCATAAGGATTCACAGTGTGTCACTTGTTGACCAAATGTTATTTCAACTCAACTCCTCAGTAAGTACTTACCACGTGAATTCAGCCTATGGGATGTACCTTATCTAGTAGAGGACATGACTGTATAGAAACTATTTTGTATTTAATTATGCAATATTGAGTAGAAGATCTTTATTGATAAAGTCAAAGCCACCTTTAAGAGGGGGAAAAATAGCCATGCCAAAGTGGCTAGTGATAGATGGGAGGAAATTATGATTTGATGCATTAAAATTACCATGGAAATGTCATGGAGCGGGAGCCTGGTAATCTACAAGTCTAAATCTAACACCGTGGCCCTTCCCTGAGTCTGGCCTCAGGACACTACATGATCTTGGCTTTCCTCTTTACTCTCCAGAAATGACACTGGTTTCTGAGTCTTCTTGCAGCTCCTGAGCCTGAACTCTACAGTCTCAGTTCTCTTACCCCTCTCTTTTCTAGAAATGTTCATCTCAAGCTGCAACCACCACAACTAAGCAGATAACTTTGTAAATGTGTAATTCCAGTTCTGACCTCTCACTGAGCTCCAATCCTGATGCTTTTATTGGGAGGGTCTACTTGAACAACCAGCATCTTAGAGTCAAGTTATACAAGTTGAACTTCTACTTAGGGTGTCACCTTCACTCCCTCAGGTCCAAATTCTTGGGGACATTTGTTATTCCTCCACCTCCTGGGCTGAGTTTGCATCTACTAGTTATTTCCAGAATTAGTCGCTTCCATCCCATTTTCATTGCTTTCTCTCAATCCACCTGCATGGACGTCTGCATCAACCTCTTGACTATCTTCCACTACGAGATGTTGAGAAGAATCTTCACAAGACTTTTCTTAGGCCAAAGTCTAGGGGGTTAGCAAGGCCATTTGATTCTGTGACATGATGTCCATGACAGCAGTGGGATGTGGGAGAACGGAGCCAGTTCAATAAAATGTGTAAAGAAAACACATACAGGTTTCAAGATGTCTAAGAGAGACCTCACGCTTTCTTCCTGAGGCCAGCTCCTCTTTGATCTGGTATAGCACAGTCATAAGACCTGGAATAACAGCTGGCATCCTCTCTCAGAGCAGCAGAGACAAAAATAAGTTCCTGGACATGAATACATGCCCAGCCTCTGGTATCTGTGATCCTGAGCCAGACTGCTGCCAGCTGCAACTGTGCAATCCAGGGCTTCATGCCTGGGTACCTTGGGCACCTTCATTCTCACGTCTCCCACCAGAGGCATGTGATAAGGAGGTGGTAAAGAAGGAGCCCTGGGCTGCACATGCAATTCAGGAGAGTGATCAGGTGCCTGGGCTCTGAAATGGGAAGGAACCAAGTTCAAATCCCACTCAGCCACCCTTTAGTTACTTAACCCTGTAATTAATCTCTTTGAGTGGAACAGGCCATCTGCTCAGCTTCCTATGAACTCCCAGCTGGAAGGTGTACAAACCACCACTAAAGAGACAAAAAGATGGGGAAAATCAGTTTTCTTCAACTTCTTAGAAATGAAATATCATCTGTGGTTGGGACAAACACGGGCATACTTCTGAAGCTGGATGGGGGTGGGATCATCATGAGGCTCTTGAAGTGCCTTTTAAAACAGAGACGCCCACTTAGCCTAATGACAGAGGTTTGAGTTTGTGGACTGGGGCAGGCAAGTTGGGGGCCAGAAGGGAATAGCTCAGGACAAATAGAGGGTGAAGCCATCAGCTATCCTCCCCTTTCTCAAGCTCTTCTTAAGTAGGGGCACCAATTTATGGTCCTTAAGTCTCAGTTTTCTTATCTTTGAAATGGGAATCATGAGCCTACCTTACAAGGTTGCTTTGGAAATCACATGAGATGTACATAAAACACTCAGCATAGTGGTTGGGCCATTCACATAAGATCTGAATATTTCCACATAACCTCTGGGGAGGTGGTCATATACCCTAGGAGTGTGTTGTTATTTACTTGTTTATAAGTACATGAGAGTTCGCAAAGGGAGGGAACAGATCATTAATACACATAAGACATGTGACTTTTCATTCTGTTGAAGGACCAATTACTCACTGGTCTGTTATTTCTTTCAGGGTGACTTCCTTTTTATCTATAGTTACAGATATAAATGTAAATAATACAAGCAGACTCTATTTACTCACAGCTGGGGGGATCATATCTAATTACTCTATAAGCTCTTTAACTAAAGGGACCAACTGGCCACTCTGAGTCTTACGGTTGTTGACCGCCAATCCTGGGCACCAAAGAGAATGCTCAATCTTTGTCAATGAAAAGGACCTGGGATCTTTCCAAGGAGACCTTGAAATTGAATGAGACCAAGGGAATGAAGATAGAGGGCAAAGGAGAAAAGATTTTTGTACAATTATTGAGTAGAATAGCTAGGACTGAACCCAGGATTTTTACCTAGGAATTGTACTGATAAAATAATGCAGATTCTCATTCATTAGGTCCCAGGTGGGGTCTAAGATTTCTGCTGTTTCTGGGACCATACTTAGAGTTGCAAGAGGGTTGATGTTGCTGAAGCATTTCGAATAGGTTATGGTATGTAGTTTCTGATTCAATAAATGATAGTTATTATTGTTTCTATTACTCGCACTGGCTGAGTTGTATGTAGCTCTTAGACACTGGGCAAGTGCATTTGGGTTTAGAAGTCCATTTTCCAAGGACTTGATTGGCTCAGACCAGTGCCTCAGGAATCAAAGATGAATTCAAATGGGCTGGTGAATTGACCGTAACAAACTTTGAAGATGCCTTCAGAATCAAGGATTAGAGCTCAAGGAAAAGTGGAACAAACATACAGGAGATTTTTTTTTTTTTTTTTAAGCCGCCTCCTATGTGTGGCAGCAACCAAAGGATGCTGCAGCAGGACAGGTCTCTTGTTCTGTGTGCAGCAGGTGGGCTTCTGGCTCTAAGACCAGGCACAGACTAGAGTGGAAACTCTTGAACCTCAGAGGAGTTTGGCCTCCTTAGGCAAAAGTGGGTGACACAGAAGCCACGAGATACAGAAAGGTCCCTTGAAGAGGCTTCCAGAGGTAATCGAGAGTCTTGCTACTCAACACAGGGTCTTGGCCATCAGCAAGTATATCATTTAGGAATCCCTGAAAAATTCAAAACCTCAGTCCTTCCCCTGCTGCTGCTGCTAAGTCGCTTCAGTCGTGTCCGACTCTGTGCGACCCCCTAGACGGCAGCCCCTGGGATTCTCCAGGCAAGAACCCTGGAGTGGGTTGCCATTTCCCTCTCCAATGCACGAAAGTGAAAAGTTAAAGTGAAGCCGCTCAGTCGTGTCCAACTCTTAGCGACGCCATGGACTGCAGCCCACCAGGCTTCTCCGTCCATGGGATTTTCCAGGCAAGAGTACTGGAGTGGGGTGCCATTGCCTTCTCCATTCCCCAGACTTAGTAAATCCAAATTTACTAGGTCTAACGAATCCTAACAAATTCAAATTTGTTGAAATTTACATTTCAACAAAGTCCCCAGGAGGCTCATGTGCATATTACTAATTGACAAGCACTGCTTTGATGGAGTTTCTTTACAAGTGCAGTGGCCACAGGAAAAGAAGCATCCAGATATAGCAGAGAATAAGCCCACTGGTTTCACAAACCCACAGGCAGGACCTCAACTATAGTCATTACCTATCATCACAATTATTTACAGCAGTAATAGCAGCAGTTTACATATGCATAATGGCTCAGAGTAAAAAAATTGAATGCCTCTACATTCCTTTGATTTATAGACTAAGCCTATTATTTCCACTTTGTGGATACAGAAAACTAAGGCTCAGAGAGACTGAATAATCAAATATGAGGTCCCCCTAAAATGACTCTTTGAAACTATACCTCAAAAATTGATCTTCAACACAGAAGCCTAAATTAAAGCTATTTTACTCTACTACAGGTCCCTTTATAAGTACATGGTTTCTCATTAACTTGTACTAAATTGATCAGTAGAAAAGATCAATATTTTGATCTTAAAATATTAAGATCTTAATACAATATTAAAAACAATTATTTTTTAAAGCAATGCAGGCTTTTTGCTTTTAAGTCCAAAGTAATAAAGGTACAGAAATGATTTTTTTTTTTTTTTTTTAAGAAAAATCACAAGAATTCAGGTCCAAGTTAAGCACTAAGCAGTCACGTTTGGGCACTGTAAATCGATACAAAGGTGCTCTGGGTAGCCCTGTTCCTTTTTCAGTGCGGTTTTCAGACTCTGTAGTACTGTTGTTTGGACCTCCTATAGCTTATATTGCTACCTCCAACTCCCGGCAGAGTGCCTGCAGAGAGAAGAGGTTAGTAAGTGTCACTGAATGAACAGATGGAGAGACTGATAAACACAAGGCAATGTGACAGAGTCCAGGGCCAAAGGAATCTAAGACCTGGGCTCCCTGCTCCCCCTACTGTGGAGAGATCAGAAGGTTCTGGAAGGGATGTGGCATCCATGTCAGCAAGCAAACGCTTCCTCAAATAGCTAGTGTAATTTCTCTAAGTCTAGACATTCAGACAGAGCAGGGAAGAGAAGAACAGGAAGTCCTTCCAATGGAAGCCACTGGCAAGACTGATTTGTGTGACCTGTTTTTGATAAATGGGATAGTAAGTCTGTGCTTTGCTGAACACGTCTGTTATCATGCACCTGTATGTCCATCCCATCTCTAGACATTTCCCTCCCTTTCCCTTCTATCTCTTTTACCTCCCTTATTTCCTTCTATCCTTTTTCTGTTTTTCTTCTAAGAGAAAGAGTTTGCACAAAAAATTCCAATTTTCTCATGTCTGAGGCAGAAAAAGAGAAAAAGAAATTTATATGTGCATTATCCACCTGAATTATTAATAGCCAGGAAGAGGAGAGAATTTCCAGGCAGGCGAGTTGCTGTTGGTGGCTGATGTGGCCTGGAATTGTGAGAAGGGTGGGTGCGGATGGGAGAAATGAGCTCTGAGGTCAAGAGCTGTGAAAAGCTCTGTTTCCTGAGGTTTGTACTGACCCCTAGAGTCCACCTGTGGCTCCAGGCAGCCTCCAGACAAGGGCACACTACCCCACTCCATTTCCACAGTCCCCTTCTGCCGAACCTGACCCCTTGCTAGACCCAAACCTGAACCCCTTCTAAGAGCCATTCTGATCCAAGCCTTTGTTCTTACTATTTCTGGAATGTCTTCTTTGCTCTACATACATCTTTTTCTGTTGTTTGTTTTGGACAGTATGCTTTATAATCACTAAGTTCATTGATTTTATCCCCTTATAATTTTGTGAGGCAAGTATTGACATTGTTCCCATTACTTTTAATCACTAATCTTTGTTTCAAATGTGTCACGGTATGGTGTAACCACATATTCAACATCAGTCTTTCTATCAACTAAATCACTGACTCCTGGAGATGAAGAGCATGCTTCCTTTTCACTGTTTTCCCTGTCTAGGACAAAGCCGTGGCTAGCACTCAGCAAATGTTTTCGCAGTGTGATACATTTCGTTTCCTAGAGGTGGACTAGAGACAGGGTAAGAGCTCAGGTCTAGGTTGTGTTGTGCTGTGCTGCGCTTAGTCGCTCTGTCATATCCGACTCTGTGCAATCCCATGCACTGTAACCCCTCAGACTCCTCTGTCCAAGGGGATTCTCTAGGCAAGAATATTGGAGTGAGTTGCCATGCCCTCCTCCAGGGGAATCTTCCCAACCCAAGGACTGAACCCAGATCTCCCATGTTGCAGGCAGATTCTTTACCATCTGCGCCACCAGGGAAGCCCCAAGTCTAGGTTGGTTCAAATCAGGCTTCTGTGACCTTTGGATTCATGACCATCTAGGGCTTGGTCCTTAGCTGCTCCGAGTCTTACGTTTCCTACCTCTATATCCATCCCCATCTTTTACTAGACTGTGAACATCAGGGAGACAGGAGCAGTGTTAATTCTTCTTCAATCTACCCCCTTTCACTGTCTCCAAACAGCATCTAACTTAGTGTCCAGCCATTAGGCATCAAGTTGAATATTCAGTGAATGAATGAATGTTCACAATTCTCTATGCATCTGCCTCCCCATTGAAAAAAAAAAAAAGGAATTAAAAGGAAAACAGGCCACTTAACTGTTATGGGGAGAGAGACGCAATTACACTATGTTATGCATACAGAAAACTAAACAATGAGACTGGAAAGAGTGACAAAGGATATTGCAAATAGAAACCAAGGTTGGGAACTTACCAAGCCCCTGTCTATGGAAAATGTGAATGCTCTCTGGAACTTTTCCAACCCAGTCCCTGAATATGTAACACACTTCCAGAAGATCTTACTCGGACTTTAACATCCCATTAGCAGAAAAAAAAAGGGGGAGTACTGTATATGTTTTAGGTTCAGAACACAGTCTATTTCTGGGTTTACAACTAAGGTGCTGAGATGCTTCAAAAAAAGGCAAAGACAGAAGAGCACACAGCTAAATTAGACTGGAGTGAAGCAGTGAAATAGGACATTAACCCACTTGAAGACCCTTGAGGCCTCCAGCCTTTCCCCTTGGATAACTTTGAAAGGCATCCAGTGAGTTCCAATTTGGGCAGGGGTTTGTTTATTCTGCTTGGTTCAAGTCAGGGCTACAGATCCCTAATGGTTTTCATGTCCCTAAAGGTTTTCCACATTTGGGCAAGATCTATGCTTTATGGAAGCCCAACAAGGCCCTGCTCCCAGCCCCTCGGGCTGAGCGGTCTGCGTCAAGACCAGTCAAAAGCCCAAACTCCGAGAGAAGTTTAGCAGTATATATCCCTTGGCACAAGTGTGGGGATTTTCACAATGCTGCTGTGTCATAGTGAAAATGCCTCCATGCTTAACCCACTGTAATGTTTATTACCTTTTCATTTTTCTCCCTGTGATGCTAAATTTTCAAGACCAGTCTTTTTTCCTGTAAGCACCACCCTGGGCCAACATAAACTACATGTGTTCACACTGGCTTCTGGCCCTTTCTTTTGAGCACACTATTCCTGATCCGGGAATATCCATGCAGGTTTGTGATTATGACTCTCCCTCCTTCCGAGGGCGTCCTACCTCCAGACTTTTGACCTTTGTTGGTCTTTCCTTCCTAAAATTCAACCTGCTTTAAGAGCCTGTGATGGCTCTCTAATGCTTTAGGTCCAAAATTTTCCCTTGTTTTCTCCAAATTGTGACCACACCTACCAACTTAGCCTTATGCCTCCTTGTATTCCCCGCCATGAGATCTTGACTGAGAATCGCTTCCTCATTCTCACCCTTTACTTTATCTCACATATGTTTCTTGCCTGAGACCCCTTGCTTGAACGAGACCCCTCTCCCCCATTTCCAAGCAGAAACTGGTTCACAGAAGACATCCCTGCTTCCAGCCCAGGCCCCTAAACCCAAGAACTGAAATTCTCCCTGGCATATCACCCAGGGCACCCAAAAGAAGATGTCTGCAGGGCCAGGCAGGTGAGAAAATGAGACCCGAGCTGGGAGGGAGACAACCCAGCAGTGGGGTTATAGGTATGGGAGGGTGAGCTGAGCTGGTGCATCTTGCTTGGAGGCAGGTATATGGATCAGGGCCAGCGCAAGGGGCCAGGGGAGAATGGGGGCCCAGAGGTGCCAAAAAAGATAGAACTCTACATTTTAACGCAAAATTTCCCTAATTTAAAAAATATTGAAGCTGTCAAGGAAAAAGCCACATGGCCTGGATTTGGCCCGCCTACTCAGTGAGTCTGGCCTGGAGTGGAGGAGTGTTAACAGTCCCCCTGGGCCTGCGGGGGGGTGGGGGGGTGGGGGGGTATCATCAATCTTCCTTTCTAGTCCACACCACAAACCTTTCTTCTAAACTTCTTGGAATACAGTTCCCAGGAAGCAGAGAGAGCTGGGTTACTAGGTTATTTGTCCTTTGCCTGCCTCCTCAGAACAACCACAGAGTACTAAGGCTCATCTGAGCTGTAGCTTTGTTTCAGAGTACCCTTTATTCTTCGATTCAATATCCTCGGTGGTTTTAAATGCTAACATTTTTATCTGGGTATAAAGAGGGTTAGAGTCATCTCAAGCTGATTTTTGTCTGAGTCATCCTTTTGAAAGAGAAATCCTATTGTGTCCCTTCTTCTGTTTGAAACTTGGTTTTCCATGGCTCCCAAGGATACAGACAGGGGCCCTTAACTAGAGTCTATACTTTCTGGCAGCTTGCTTTACTTTTCTGTGGCTTAGCTTCTTCTCATGTAAAAATATGAGGTTTAAATTAGATTTAAAAAAAAAAAAAAAAACTTGTCAGAGTGTCCAGCTCACTGTGAGCACCCAATACCTGGTAGCCTTTGCCATTCTGAGCTTTCCAGACTTTCTGGAGAGGGGCCCTCCAGATCTCAACTGTCCACTCAAACTTCAAACCTGCCATACTCCTGGCTGTCATGGGGCCTTGGCAAATGATTACTTCTGTCTAGAACTTTCTTCTTGCTCCCCTTCCCTTAGATAACTAAGGAGAGCCTTTAGCCTTACATGGAGGCCTTCTCTGCTTGGGTCAAATCCCCCTTTTAGAGGGTCACATGCACATGGCCCTTTCCCTGGTAGCATGCACCATGACCACAACTTGTCATTTATTTGTGTAATTACTTGATTCCCTACTGGTCTTTAAGTTCTATGTGGGTGGGTACAATCTCTGTTCTATTCCTGATAGCTGGCAGTAAAGGTATTTAATAATATTTGGAAGATAAATGAATTTGCACCACCAGCGGCCTGTCCTTGGCATGTGTGGGGGTATGATGACCACTGAGAAGAGGGCATTCCCCCAAATACAGAGAGGGAATATAGACTCCTCTGTCAGTGTGAGGGCTGTGGAATGCAGGTGCCTTCATCTCTTTGCTCAGGAAAGAGACTCCAGACCCTTCAAAGCAGGGCTAATGCAGAGATTGGGGTCACTCCCTTTTATCTTTACTCAACAACAGTGTAGGTCCACTTTGCAGAGATAAGACCCTCAAGTGCACTTGTCAGTTGGCTCAGGGGTACGAGGACACATAGAGCAGTGACAGAAACAGACCAGAGAGAAGTCACTCCATGGCTGTCTGCCTCAATATGGGCCAGGGCAGGACTCTCTCACTCAGAGGCCAAGGAAGACCAAAGGCTTAAATATTCCTTGTATGGCTCTCAGACAGTCTGACTTCTGCCCTGTACCTCCAGTCACAGGTGGAGCAGGACAGGGACCAGCCCAAGCGAGTTTTGTAAATGATGCTCAAAAAATAGTCATTGCTGGTAAGTTAACTCTGGATGGTGATGCTCACGGGTTCAAACCAGATGGCTTCAAATTTCTTTCCTGGTTTTAGTATGGGGAATTGTATGTTATCTTGAATTGTATGTAAGTATTCATTTACTTATTTTTCCACTCAACAAATACTTTCTGAGACATCCTCTCCCATTTGGTTGATTCTGTGCTATGACTACTCAGCCATAGATGGGAAGATCCTTCCACCCACCCCTACAGGTTCCCATAATAAAGAATGCTGGAGATGTCTTAGAAGTCCTGGGAGGAGTACAGGGCAAGGAGGCAGCAGATACACAGAGAAAAGATCAATTTTGTAGTCTGGATGGACTTGCAATCAAATTGGGGGTTCTATGTTATATTTATGTATGTACACGTACATGCACACACAGACACACACAAGGTCAGTACAGGGTGAAATGTGAGTGGGAGTTAAAACTGTAGGATTTCCTGCTGGTTAAGAACTTGGGTTGGGGATCAGAGAGACTTGGAGACCAAACGCAGGCTTTGCCCCTTTAAGTCCAGTTAAAGGTTTTAGTTCTAGACTTGGTAGTCCATAAGCTCAGATCCTGTGCATTGCCTGAGTCTCTGAAACTTTTTATACTCTCAGTTTCCCTCCATGTTTCCAGATCATCCACAAAAATATCTGCTTGAAATAGATTTTAGACCAATCTGCTTACTAATGCACAAGTTGAGTGATTCTGGGTGTGAATCGGGGTAAACTACCCATGACTGTTAGCAACGGTGTTTCTGGTGAATGTGAAATTCACAAGGAGAGCCTCAGAGGGGCTGAAGCAACCATTTGTTCAGGCCATCATAGAATCATTTGTTATTACAATGAAGTAGAGAGTAAAAAGGCTTAAAATGCCAAATATGTACATATTTTCAGCTGGCAAAACATTTTATACTTTCCAGAAGATGGCAAATCTGTTAGAGTTTAGTCCATTGAAAACCAAACATTCTTAAAATGTCCACTTACAACTTTAACTGTACTAGTAATTTCTTGGTTTTAAGACTCAATTCCGACAGAAGTTTAAATAATGACTCAGACTGTCCTGAGATCTTCTCTTTTTTCCTCTTAAATATTTGCTACTGACCCACATGTTATTATAAACAAATTATAAGTATATTCCACTATGTTCTATAAATGTTCCCATGGACAAGAATTTTCCTAGCTCATTTAAGTGAGGTTTTTGTCCTTTAAAAAGGTAAACAATTTAAAAACACTCAAAAGGATTAGTTACATGTATTGAAACACTTAATTTTATTGTAAAGAGAAATGCATCTTCATAAAAATGTACAAACTCTAACTTGAACACTGAATTTTATACCAATCTTAGTAGACATGGTGGCCAATCCCAGAAATAAATGCTTAGTGTCTTTTCTACTCTGGAAGGAACAGAAATTATACCAGCAAAAAATGGAACTAAAAGAACAGAAGCATCATAATAGAGGTGAGAGCTTGTTTTCCTTAGTTACATAATGTGTTCACATTTCTCCAGGCTCTTAAGTGATTTTAGAAACTTCAGACTTCATTCAAGTTGGTACAGGGACCCTCTGAGCCCCTATATCCTGTTTTTATCTCAACTATAACATTTATTACCATCTGAAAATTGCAGGGATGTTTGTCCATCTCCTGCACTATCAGGTAACTTCCTTGAAAGTTAAGACTTTGTCTTATTCACTGTTTTATTCCTCAGGGCCTAGCACAGTGCTTGTCACATAGAAGATGCTCAATAAATGTTTGTTAAATGAATTCGTGAATGATCTGATGCATGAATCCTAAGGAAAAACCTTACAAAGGGGCAGACTCCAGCCTCTAGATACCTCCTTTCAAGTGTCCTGTAAGGATGTGAGGGCGATCTGGTTGTGACATCTGTCACCCCACTGATCACTAGGGTTGATTCTGCTGATCTGGCTAGCCAGGCGGGTATCCCCTTCCTCCCTCACCGCTCCATGTGTGTCCCTCCCGAAGCTGCACACTCGGTCAAAGAGGACAACCATCCCCGATAGAGGAGGACCGGTCTTCAGTCAAGGGTATACGAGTAGCTGCACTCCCCTGCTAGAACCTCCAAACAAGCTCTCAGGTGTCCTGTAAGATACTACTACTCTGAGTCCAGAGCCAGGGAAACCCAGAGGTTTGTGTGCATTTAAGACTGAGCTAAGAGCAGAGCACCTGAATTAAGAACAGTGGAAGGCTGGCATTTCAAGGGGCTAGTAGGGTGGCAGCAATCATCATCGCTACCCCCGTCATCCTCAGCATCACATCATCAACCTAACATTTACTGAACAGAGATGCCAGATACTTTGCTCAGTTCTTTATACACATTATCTCATTTAGTCTTCAGAACACCTCTGTGAAGTTGTCACTTTTATTCCTGATTTACGGTGGCAGGCACTAAAGCCTAGAAAGTAAAGTCACCTATTCAAGATGGTATAGTGTTGAAATCGAGACTCAAACCCAAGATTAGAATGATGTTCCCAGTCAATTTCTTTTAACCATGAATCAGTTAACAGGACAAATCACCTCTGTGAAGTTGTCACTTTTATTCCTGATTTACGGTGGCAGGCACTAAAGCCTAGAAAGTAAAGTCACCTATTCAAGATGGTATAGTGTTGAAATCGAGACTCAAACCCAAGATTAGAATGATGTTCCCAGTCAATTTCTTTTAACCATGAATCAGTTAACAGGACAAAGAGAGCCCCAGTAATACTTTTCTTATTCATTCTAAGCCCTTCTCCCCACTTACTTTAACAAAGCCTCTGTCCCCTTCTCATCTGAATGTGAGCCCCAAATGGCTGCAGAAAACAGTATCATTGGAAACAAGGGGCTTGAATCCATCCAAGTTTGCACACAGGCTTCAAATGCCTCTTTTTAACCATTAGTTACATAGTATGGACAAGAGCATCAACATTCAAACAGTATAAATGCGTAGGAGGTGACAAATAAAAGGCCTCCCTTGGAGGCAACCATTTTTGCATGATTCTGTGCCTATTCTTTGACAGTTATCTTTTAACTGTAAAAAAAGATTTTGGGGATTTCCCTGATGGCCCAGTGCTTAAGAATCTACCTGCCAATGCAGGGGATATGGGTTCCACACCTGGTCTGAGAACTAAGGTTCCACATGCCTCAGGGCAACTAAGACTCATGCAGTCTAACTACTGAGGCCCAAATGCCCCAGAGTCCGTGCTCCACAGCAAAAGAAATCACCACAATGAGAAGCCCGAGCGTGCGCTGCAACTATAATAGCTCCACAACTAGAGAAACCCGCATGCAGCAACAAAGACCCAACCCAGCCAAAAATAAATAAATAATAAATGTACAACTTAAGGATGAAAAGAAAAGATTTGCATCTCATTAAAATATATATACATTCCCTTCCCTTTCAAGAATAGTGTATTTAATCACCTCGATGGAAGATGAGAAATTTGGCCCATTCTCCCCATCACTGCAAATTACATCTTTTTAGTTTTATTTTTCTGTTGATAACTGTATTGTTTCAGCTTTAAATACTATTCTTCCTGTGCTTTCTTTCTTTATTTATTTATTTTTAATTGATTTAAATATTATTCTTAATCTTCTCTCTTTATATTTCAATTTAAATGTATTTCTTAACTCCCCCAAGGTTATCCAACTGCTCTTTCTCCTTCTCTAAACCTTTCTTTTCCGATGTGGGGTGGGAGGTGGGAGGGGGGTTCATGTTTGGGAGTTCGTGTAAAAAAATAAATAAATACAAAAAAAAAAAGAGAAACATAGTGATGATACAAAAACAAAACAAAACAAAACAAAATCATTGCAATGATTTCTTATTCCAGGTTGTTTGGGGGGGACATTTATTTACTGACATTGAAAAGTCATATTTTAAGGCTTCTTGATTTAAAATAGTTATATGAGTTCAGTGTTATACGCAATAAGCAAGCTTTGGAGGAAAGGATTGGAATCTAGTTGTTGTTTTTTTGGGTACAGAGTTTCAAATAACTATCTTGCAAATGGTTTTCTGAAACATGGCCCACTCTGAGTTTCTGGAACTAGGACTTGGCATTTTTATGATCAGTTCAAATATTGGGATGAGATGGTTAGATGGCATTACTGACTCAAAGGACATGAGTTTAAGCAAGCTCCGGGAGTTGGTGATGGACAGGGAAGCCTGGCATGCTGCAGTCCATGGGGTCACAGAGTCGGAACATGACTGAGCTACTGAACTGAACTGAACAAATACAGAAAGTCCAAGTGACTGGCTGGGGTTGCTGTCCTCACCAGTCATCTTTCTGAATTTAGTGTTAGGATTTAACCAACCCTTAACTTCTTGATTTCTTGATGCAATGAGAAGGATAGATAAGCATATGATCCAAGAATTCAGTTAACTTTTACCAACATTGGAAGGATGTACTCCTAATGGTAACAACAGGGGACAATTTTGTGCACTGTACAAAGGTCTGTACCCAAGTGGAAGAGAGATTTGAGTCTACATGCTGTGCACTAAATGATGTATGTGGGGATGAGGCTTCATCGCTCTGGAGAGAGTGAAGAGGGGGCCTTTTTGTAATTTTTACAGATTACAATGGGCCAGCAGTAACCGACACTGCCTTAGCAATGCTGTTGTTCAGTTGCTCAGTTATGTCTGACTCTTTTCGACCCCATGGACTGCAGCACACCAGGCCTCTCTGTCCCTCCCCATCTCCCTGAGTTTACTCAAGTTCATGTCCATTGCATCAGTGATGCCATGCCGTCCAGCCATCTCATCCTCAGATGCCTTCTTCTCCTTCTGCCCTCAATCCTTCCCAGCATCAGGGACTTTTCCAATGAGTCAGCTGTTCACATCAGATGACCAAAATACTGGAGTTTCAGCTTCAGCATCAGCCCTTACAATGATTTCCCTTAAGATTGAGTGGCTTGGTCTCCTTGCTGTCCAAGGGACTCTCAGGAGCCTTAGCAATGCCTCCTCCTAAATGCCTCCAGTTCTCGCTACTCTTTCCTTACATCCACCTTCCACACCAGGCATTCTCACCTGAAGTATCAGAGATTCAGGCTCTTCCCCTCCCCCTTTGGTCATGCCTCGTAGCTTACAGTATCTTAGTTCCTCAACCAGAGATTGAGCCTGGGCCCTGGGCAGTGAAATCATGGAGTCCTAACCACTGAACTGCCAGGGAATTCCTGATCAGAGACTCTTGATTTGGTACGTTTGGGATGAAGCCAAGGAAAGCTATTTTGTGGACACTCAGGCTGGGCGATTCTGATGCAGGTGGGCTAAAGATGATGCTCTGAGCAGCCCCACTCCACACTGCAGCCAGATGGATCTTTCTAAAGGATCTGATCACATCACATCCTTCCTTAGAACCCTTCTGTGTCTCTCCTACTTACAAGGTAGAATCCAAGCTCTTCATCATGAATTACAGCCCCCTGGAGACCTATTTTCTTGCCCCATACCTTCCTATTTACTTCCTGTGCACCTCAAACTTTGGCCATAACAGCATGGTAGACCAGCAGTCCCTGAACACATCGTGCCTTTTTCTGTCTCAAGTCTTTATACCTGGGTGTTCTGTTTCCTCTACCAGTTACCATTGGCTCCTCTATCTGTCCCTGATGCTCGCAGGGGAGTTTTCTTCATCAGTCAACACCCCAGGTCTCTATTCCAACCCACCAGATCCCTCTCTTCACAAAGCCCGGCTAGGATCCACTACAGAAAGAAAAGGAGATTGTGTTTTTATGGGGTAGAAAGTGAGGGGTAAATGGGCTGATACAGTTAAGGGGGCTCTGGACCCCCAGAGACAAGAGGTGTCTGAGGAAGAAGGGAGAAGAGTTCAGACAGGGAGCAAGGAAGGAGATAGCTTCCTGGAGATAGCTCTGTAACCATTCCAGGACCTTGTACTGATAGTACCTTCTGAGACACTGAAAATAACTTTTGTACCAGCTTGGAAACTTACTGAATGTATCTGCATTTTCATTTGGTATGAGCCTGATATGTTAGTGCAGCCCCAGTGAAAATTAGTGCCTTCTTTGGTTCTAAAATTATCTCATTCAATTAAATGTGATAAAGAGCAATGATCACATTCCTTGATTCTGTGAACACATCTGCCCAGGGAATCCATGAAAGTTTATGGACTGTCTGTTCTGTGCCTGGTCCTGTGTCAGGCAAGATGCTCATGGGAGAGGAGGATGAATATTAGAGACTGAGACCAGAAAAATCCATAATCAATTAAAACAAAGCAGAAATGGACAGTGCCACTGGAGAGCTGCAAACATGTCTGCATCATAGCTGTGACCACAGGCCCTGGAGAAGCTTGATCTGAGTTGGCTACACACACTGACTAGTTGTATGACCTTAGGCAAGGTCTTGGAATTAGAACCATGGAGACGTCTTCTCTTGCCTGGTAGGCAAGTAAAGCGTAATTGTTTTGATTATGAGGAAGTCAACCAAGACAGTCTTCATAAACTAAATTATTTATGAGGTACAATCACATAGTTCAAATGTGTGTGTGTGTATATTCCTATTAGGTCTTCCTATTTTTATACGCAAAGGTATTCACTTTAGAAAAAGACACAATAGAATATACTTATTACAGTAGAAGAAAATAAGTTGAAAATTATTAGACCTTTCTATCAGAAACAGAATATTCCCCATTTTCCAATAAGAATATTACAGTTGCAGGGCACTTTTTCTTTTCATGTGAAAGTGAAAGTGTAAGTCATTCAGTCACATCCAACTCTGTGACCCCATGGATTATAGCCCGCCAGGCTCCTCTGTCCATGGAATTCTCCAAGCAAGAATACTGGAGTGGGTTACCATGCCCTCCTCCAGGGGACCTTCCCGACCTAGGGATGGAACCCAGGTCTCCTGCATGCATATTTTTTACTATCTGAGCCACCAGGGAAACCCTTTCTTTTCATATTAATATTCTATTTATAGTCTATCTATGATGAATAACTTTATAATTTAAGAACTATTCTATACATACACACACCCAAACTGGTTAAAAAATGAGCATTTCTAAAAAAAAAAAAAAAAAAAATGAGCATTTCTTACTACATAATTTAAATATGGGTGACTCCACCAGGCTCCTCAGTCCATGGAATTTTCCAGGCAAGAGTACTGGAGTGGGTTGCCATTTCCTTCTCCCATTACTATCAATTACCTCATTCCTTTCTCTCCCTTTTGACTTAATCTTGCTTTTGTGATTTTTAGTAGGGAGTACATTTGAAAAAAAGAAAAGTAGGCAATGGATTTAGAAAATGTCTTTCTGATTATTGAAGTTAATAACTCTTTTGGCTGCCACTGCTCTATAGAGTTGGTCCTGGGATTCTAGAAAGGTTAATGGGGAGGAGGAAAAGGGGAATTAGATGGGAAGCAGAAAGATCTTGACTGTACTCAACTAGTGGAAGTCCCTGATAGGATGGAGTAAGTTCTCCATTTTCCATTTTTTGAGATAGTATACCTTTGCTGATTGATGCTTCATATCAGAAAATGTTTCTCATTATTTGGCAAACTTTCCATTGAGCAGACAGACCATCCTCACCGGTCCTGAAGGCAGAAAACCAGGAATGAACTGAATGTTGGCTGATTTTTTTAGAGCTACTCGTACCACTGGAGGGGTGCAAACTGATGAAGATGTTGGAGAGTTAGAAGAATCTTGTAGACTGTGGAAATGGTGCAGAGCTGAAGAATTCTGGCCAATCAACCCTGACATTATCAAGTCCTGACTTGGGAATGCCCTGTGAGTAATGAAGAAATTGGTTGGACATTTTCTCTTCCTATTCTCACCTACTACAGGCAGCTCCAACCCTCATTTTGTAATCATAACCACTTCCAGGAGACAAGTTGACTTGGGGCATCTGTAGGTCACCTGGAACGCTGTCTTCACATTTCTTTTTCACAGACTTGGTTCTTTCTAACGTCTTAATGGGCCTGGCACTAAAGACCTGCATAATGTGTTCCTCCTGTTTAAATCCTTTGATTTGTGAGTGTGTGTGAATTTGTGTAAAAACATATATAACAAAATTTAGCATCTTAACCATTTTTAATGCAGCTGAGTTGTATTGAGTAAATTCATATTGTTACACAATTATCACCATGATCCATCCTCAGAATTTTTCATCTTGCAAAATGAAACTCTGTACCCATTAACAGTAACTCCACATCCAAACCCTCCCTCCACCAGCCCCTACAATCACAGTTCTACTTTCTGTCTCGATGCTTTGGACTATTCTAAGCAGCCCACACAAAAGGAATCATATAGCATTTGTTTTTTGTCCTCCTCCTTTTTTCCCCCCTACCTTTTCTAACTTGATTTAATCCACTTTAAATGTGATCTCTCTCATGGAAAAGGTCATTCTTTTTGACCCTCTTCCTTACCTTTTCTCTCTGGGAAAAAATTACAAACTCTGTCCTGTCTCCCTCTTCCCTTCTTCATTCCATTTACAAGCCTCTCATTAAAAGAAAGTTACTGGGATAATAATTTTCTGAATCTTTCACATTAGATATGAGTTTCAAAATATAATTAACCATAATAACAGAACTATAGATGCCAACATCCAAAATCTCTGAAATGGCCCAAAGTTCTTTACAAAATCTCCACAAAAGTTTTACTTTAACTCTACTCTGTCTTAATTAAAATGATTTCCCCTCAACAACAAATGCCTTTTAACTCATTTGTATTGCTTGTTTCCTGGAGGCTGATGCTCAGTATTCTAATAATTGTGTTTTTCTCTCTATTCCATGGGAAGTGTGTAGATTTCAACTGTGTTGTGTGTTAAGGAGGTTTTTGAGGACTAAAGTCTGGAACCAAATCACAATGTTTAATACTGCTTCTCCAGGAAAGCGTTCTGAGTTCCACACAGCTCCTGAGAAATGAACTCTAGAACATGAGTCGTTTATAACCTGGAGACTGAGTGTGTCACACACTTCCCATAGGTTTTCATTAGTGACACAGAGCTGAAACTTGTTGGCCTGCTCGATGCCATAGAACACATAGTGAACAATAAAACAAGCAGGCAAACATGGCATAGCTGCCAAGCATATCGTCCAGACCCCCTGCTGGAGTATGAGGCCAGTAGAACTCAAGACCCAGCTACTCAATATGCTGAACCTATAGGTTCTCTAAACATTCCATGCTTTTTGAATGGCCATGTATGGTTTTTCAAGATGTATTATATTCCACTGCATGTTGAAGAACCATATATTTCACTACAGCACATACAGATTTTGAAAACCCCATGGGAGAAAGCATTGAAGTTGAAAAAGATTTTCAAGAGAGCAAGGCAGAGATACAGAAATTAGCTTGGAGCTGAAGCCAAACTGCTAACTATATTATTCAGCAGAAACTACTTACAGACAGATATCAGAAAACATTAAAGAGCTGCAAAACAGAAAGTTAAAAGAAACTCCCAACTCTTGCATAAAACCTAATTCAATGATAACTCCTTAGCTGATGATCCAACAAGCCCCAGAGATGGGAATGCTGATCTCTGGGTTCTGATCTGAACAGGAAAGGGCAAAGAGCAATGGAGATCATTTTACTCGCTATCAGGGCAACAGACACCTTCACTAACGGCCTCCTTTTTTCTCCCCAAGGTCTGTTTAAGACTGGAGGCAGCCTGCCTGGGAACCAAAACACAACATTTGGGGAGCCTGGAGATATGTCCTTTTTCAATTAACAGAGAAGAAACAAAGTGGCTTTTATTGACTTTGTTCCTTTGCAGCCAAACCATTTGTCACATGGACCATTAACTCTACTTCCAAACGCTTTGAACTCTTAGAGTCACTTCCACAGTATTTGGCATTTAACTCAGTCTGTTCTTTGAATACCTGGTGCAAGCAAATCTGCCTGCCTCACTAGGATGATAAAAACTTAAAGGTAAGAAAACTGACTTGCATGTTATTAGGATCTCCCATAAGGCCTACACACTGCTTGGCACAGGGTGGGTATCTGATACAAAAGCCTGATTAACACACAGGATAAGCTCCTTACATATAGTCGCAAGCATTGAAGCTCTGCCAACTCTATATGTCAATTCAACTCGAATTCCCAGGAAGATCACTGATGCAGAATGCAAACTTGGCAATTACCAGGAGCTGCATCAGAAAAGAGAACTCTTGAATCCTGTGGGTAGGGGAAACCCTTACTACCTAGCGACTACAAGTTCCATGGGTGGAAAAGTGAAAGTGAAAGTCACTCAGTTGTATCTGACTCTTTGCGACCCCGTGGACTATACAGTCCATGGAATTCTCCAGGCCAGAATACTGGAGTGGGTAGCCTTTCTTTCCTCCAGGGGCTCTTCTCAACAATTTCCATGGGGGTAAGGGCTATGTTTTGTCCCCAACCCAGAATCCAGAGGATCAAGAAACGTATGCTGAATGAATGAAACATATATGAATCTAAGTTTCTCCTCTTTAGTCTCTGGGATTAGTGGTCCCCATTGTGTTTTTCTTCATTCATCATTTATAACCGATCCACAACAGATAAGGTGACACCAGAAAACAAATCAGCATGGCACCCACATGGTACACAGACAGGGGTGGACCTCCTCTAGGGTCTTCCCAAGGGGTGTTGGGGTGGGGCGGGGTAGGGGAGGTTGAGGGTCAAAGAGGAAGACCACCGGTGTAATAATCGCAGGTCTGGGCTTGCTGTGGAGGGACGAGAGGGGCTCTCCTTGCCAGAAGTGGCAGGATGTCAGAGAGGGTTCTTGGCAGCCCCTGAGCAGTGGAACGCAGCTCTGCATGGTCCCTGTCTGGCTGGCAGCTTCCTGCCAGGGAAGGATGCCAAGTGGGTGGTGGCAGCTGTGCAGTGCACGAATCTCCATTGGTGCGCGGCCATTTCTGACCTGCCTGTCTGCCACTTGTGGGAAGTAGCTGGGAAGTTCTGATGCAGAGACCCCCATTCTCCACTAGTTTTCATTGCTTAGCAGGATTTCTGACTATCTTGTCTTTTAAGATGGGAGTTGCTGGAAGATGGCCTTTAGCTTCTCCGGTCACCATGAACCTATTAATTCTGTGTAGGCAAGAGGACTCTATTCCACTCTGTTTTGAGTGAAACAGTTGGTTTTCACTGTGACCACATGACTACAGTTTTTAACGAGCTTTTTCATTTTAATTTTTTTACAGTAATTGACATCTGTCATATACCACCACTAGGAGAAATCATCTATTAGAATAACTTAAAAAAATTAAACACAGCCTTTTAGTCATTTACTTCTTTTGAAAAAGAAACTTCAAAATCTTAATGTTCATTATTTGGAATGCTTACACCTTAAGGGATTTTGGTAAAGGACTATCATTTTATATTCTTTTAAAGCAGCTACCTTTCTGAAAGTTGTTGATAAGAGGACTCAATTTTCCATGAGGAGATGCATAAATGTTAACTCAGATTCTTTTCTGCATTGAATGATGAAGAGTTAAAAGTGAAATGTCAGACAGTACCTTTCAGCATCATTCGTCCCGTAGATCCTCCAAAAGAATTGAGGAGGCTATTTCTTGCTCCTAAAGATGTGGTGGCTTCCAGGAGAGAGCCGGTGATGTACTGAGATATGGAAGTCCTTTGCAGGGTGGCACGATACTCACACACTGTGTCTCGGACACAATGCTTTAAGTACGGACTGACACTGATCCTTTCACGGGCTGTCTCGGAGTCTGGGAGCTTGGCGAAGAAATGGAGAAGAGATCTAATTGTCTCTTCTGTGGCTTCTCCCCTTCTCACTGCACTGTAGATCTGTGAATAGCACAAAGTACAGGAAGTATTAATCTAGTTTCTTAGAAAAGCAAATTAACTTGTTGACAAAATGCCAAGATGACTTATTAAGAAAGAAGTCTCAGTCGCTCTAAGCGCAAACACTCGTGAACACTGGGCTCATACATTAACCTGAACATTCTACAGACACCATTTATTTGGGAAAGCTATGTGCAGTTATGAAATAGGTCGTTCAAACAACCCTGCTATCAAACAGAGCACTTACAGCTTGTACCAACCAAAAATATATTCAGCTCAAATTTCTCCTCCTTTTCTTTAAAAGAGCAAAGCTCGTCTACAGTGGGACAAGGGCATACCTTTCCTATTTGTCGTTCTGGACTCTCCTGAGTGACTCCCCCAGATCTGTCTATCTCCAAGGAACCCTGCAGACTCACATTCATGAGGAATCCTCCTTTCATGCTCAGAATGAAATAAGGGTGAGTGGGTTAAGGGGCAGGCTGCTGCTGCTAAGTCGCTTCAGTCGTGTCCGACTCTGTGCGACCCCATAGACGGCAGCCCACCAGGCTCCGCCGCCCCTGGGATTCTCCAAGCAAGAGAATCTTGGATGAAGATTCACTTTCATCTCTCTTGGATGATTTTCACTTTCATCTCTCTTGGATGAAAGTGAAAAGTGAAAATGAAGTCACTGAGTCGTGTCCAACTCTCAGCGACCCCATGGACTACAGCCTACCAGGCTCCTCCGTCCATGGGATTTTCCAGACAAGAGTACTGGAGTGGGGTGCCATTGCCTTCTATATTCCCTTTTTGGTTATAAGCTTTCAATCCATCAGCTTGGATCAAAGTCTTTGAATCCTTTTTCCCCCTCTTCCTCTCTGACCCCCATATCCAATGAAATGACAGATCCTGCCCACTTCTCCTTCCTTCCTTTCTTCCTTCTGCCTCTGCTACAATCCTTATTTCCTCTTTCCTTCATCACCTGAATTCACCAAGAATTATTTCAAAGAGATTGGATTATTACAACATTTCTCAGCCATAATTCCAATCCACTTTGGTGTAATTGTTCAACATGCGTTTATGTAGATCTACTCTGTGCAAGGCACTACATTGAAAGATGTAAAGTGTTTACGAAGAGTTAACAGACACCTCTTGCACTGTAGGACTTCACAATCTAATTTAGAAAATGAAACCTGAAAGTTATGAGGTTTGACATTATATCTGGGATGTATGGGGTTTTGTCAAGGTCTCTGGGAAGCTGGAGCCTTCTTGGCAGTGTATAAATGCCAGAGAAGAAAGCTAATACAGGGTGAATTAATCTAGCTTTCTGATGGTGGAGTAAATGTTTACTATATTGTGTTGTCTCCATCATGCTACCTTGAGCACCATGCCTTGGTTGACAATCGATGCATTAAATTTAAAAATTGTTCTTCTGTGTTTATATACCAGTTATGTGTTAGGCCTTGGTAAATACCACAGCTTCTCCTCTCCAAGAGTTCACAGTCTAATAAGGAGGGTGAGCAGATAAAAAGTTCAGGGTAGGGTGACAGTGGAGGTCATCTCCTCTGGTGACAGCGATGAGTGGCAAGGGAAGGGAAGAGCCTTGCATGCCCTCCAGACTCTGCACGCACCCTTGTGATGCTGCACACTCCAAACCTCACCTTAACTAGCATGCCCAGTACTCTTGTCTGGAAAATCCAATGGACGGAGGAGCCTGGTGGGCTGCAGTCCATGGGGTCGCTAATAGTCAGACAGACTGAGTGACTTCACTTTCACTTTTCTCTTTCATGCATTGGAGAAGGAAATGGCAACCCACTCCAGTATTCTTGCCTGGAGAATCCCAGGGATGGGGGAGCCTGGTGGGATGCCGTCTTTGGGGTCACACAGAGTCAGACACGACTGAAGTGACTTAGCAGCAGCAGCAGCAGGGTATTCAAAAGGACCCCTATGGAGCTAGTCTGTGGTGACACCCTGACTAGATCTCTACTCTGTCTTCCTCTGCTTTCTGGTATATACTTTCCATTTGAAGACAGAGTGTGGAATCTTTAACTTTAATTCTGTCATTAAATTCCTGGTGGCCACAGAGATGGTGTGCTGGGACAGAAGGAGCCCAGGCTTTGGGGTCAGGTTTGTGGGGTTGCACACCCAGCTCTGCCTTGACCAGCCAGAGAGGATACTAATGCCCATTCTTAGAGATGTTCTGGGATTGCCCCTGACAATACATACAAAGTGCTCAGTCTGATGTCTAGAAAGGGTGCCCATTAGCATTGAGCAAGAAGAGAATGGACCCTGCTGTAAACAATCATCAGGTGATTGTATAACAACAGAGCACAGTCTATGAAATTCACTGTGATGGAGTTATACCCTTGCTCTTACGTGCTGGATAATGTCATCCTAACCTTATTTGGGTATATTGTGAGGACAAATGGGGGTAGAGAGTTGCAGAGCTCAGGACGTGCTTTTCTTCTCCCAGCTCCAAATCATACAGGCAATCTCCAACACACTAAGTCTCAAAAGAGTCCTTCAGAAGTAAACACTCTGGATGTTCAGAGAAGAGAACCAATGTGAGATTTAATAGGTAAAGATAAAGAAAGAAGCATGGCTCTAACTGGGGCAGCTGAGGGAGGCAAGTCGCATGGCAAGTAAGGGTGAAGAGGCTGGAAAACATTGTGTCCTGGGGACAGTGAGGAGAGCAGGTATTAAGAGCAGAGAGTGTAGGGAAATCACTGGGGAACTGAAAAGGTCAGTTGGCCTGACAAAGGAGAGCCTTGAAAGTCAAGAAAAGAGGTTTAATCTACCAGAGGTGGGTAGCCCTTCACTGTTTTTGGTCTATTTGTTTGTTTTCAGCAGAGGAAAGCTGCTAAACAGGCCCAGTGGCTCAGTGCTAAAGAACCTGCCTGCAGTGCAGATGCAGGTTCGATCCCTGGGTTGAGAAGATCCCCTGGAGGGGAGCATGGCAATCCACTCCAGTATTCTTGTCAGGAACACCCCATGGATGGAGGAGCCTGGCAGGTTACAGTCCATGGGGTTACAAAGAGCCAGAAATGACTGAGTATGCATGCACACACTTGGATATATTAAGCAATTATTCAGCCTTGCTACCAGCTGTTTCCAAGCCTTCCAACTTTTCTGAAGAAAGAAGAAATGAAGAATTCTAAGAACACATCCCTGAGCTTTTGTCACTACTGCTAACACCCCATCCACAAAGAATCAGAAAGATATCTACAGGTCCCTACCATGATCTGGACTAACACACGTTATTCATACCAATACTTGATAAGCTGAATTCAAAGCTATGGAAGTGCTTAGGGTATATGTTAAAACATAGGCAATAACCCCTTACTAGATCATCCATTTAAACAAAAAGCAACTATCGAAAATTCCATGTATATGGAATGGAAGAAGGAGGCAGTATAAAACAGTAATTATGAGTGTTGCTCTGAAGTGCTGGTTTGAGTCTGAGCTTCTCTGCTTCCCAGCTGTGTGATTTTGTCTAAGCTGCTTTGTCATTCTATGTCTCAGTCTCTTTTTCTCCAATACAGGGATATAATACATATTATTGTCCCATAAAGTTGTAGTAAGAATTGCAAGCTTTGATAAACACAGTAATAGGACTGGAACAGCTACTTAATAAGCGTTCAGCAAATACCAGTTTTTATGATGATGGTAACAAGGATGATTGCAATAGACTACAAAAATGACCATACATTATTCCTTCACAGATTCCAGGCCAATCTTGTGATTTGGTTAATTAATAGGGATTCAGTAAATGTATTGCCAGTGAAGTCTTCAGTGTTGGAGCTTGCTCTCTCTTGCCACTTTTGGGAATTCTGAAACAACTACCAAGTGAAGGAGCCGGAACTCGCTTGATGGAGGATGACAGACCACGGCTGAGTCACTCCTGTCACCTTTGCCAACAGCCTGCCAATAGGCAGATTCCCTGGTTGCTCAGAGCATAAAGAGTCTGCCTGCAATATGGGAGACCTGGTTTCGATCCCTGGGTCAGGAAGATCCCCTGGAGAAGGAAATGGCAAGCCACTCCAGTATTTGCACCTGGAAAATCCCAAGGATGGAGGAGCCTGGCAGGCTACAGTCCATGGGGTCACAAAGAGTCGGATATGACCGAGAAACTTCACTTTCTTTCACTTTGCCACCAGCAGGCACATAGTGAATCCCTCCTAGATCATCCAATGGCTAGTCCACCTGCCATCACAGACACATGAGAGAGCCCAGCAAAGATCAGCTCATCCAAACTAGGAGAACCATCCAGACAATTCACAGGAACACGAGCTATATAAATGACTGCTGTATAGCCCAGGAAGCATTGGGAATGCCTTGGCACATGGCAAAAGTCACCTTACACAGGTATGATGTGGTAGGTGCAATGATAAGCATTTCCTTGCATGATGTCTGAATCCACACACTAGCCCTACGAGGTTGATTCATTTTGCAGATGGGGACACGAGCCTAGAGAGGCAGAGTGAGACAGTTAACTTCACACAGCTAGTAAGCGACTGAGCCAAGACTGAAGCTGGCTTTGTCCAGCTCTGTGGTTCCGCTTTATCCACTGCACTAAACACGGTCACACCCAAAATCCAAACAACGGGATTCAAGAAAACGTTGTTATCTGGCAAGAGTGTTCAGTGATGTTAACATTGCAGTTGTTATAGTTTTTATTCATGATGATTCCTTTCATGGTCACCCTAAAGTAGTTTGGAAAACAGTCAAGTTACGACTGATGAATGAGCAAATATGTTTCCTTTTTATGGAGATTTGTAGTTTAAATTACAAGGTGAAAAAAATATATAAACTTTATCTCACTTGATTAATGTGGTAATAGAAGGTGCTGAAAATTAGACAGACTAATGCCCTATATGGCTCAATATCTTTTTTGATATAAAATCAGCACCTTACAACAGGGCATCCAATCTTGGTAAAAAGATATGTGTCCATCCATTTATCCAACGATTGATTTCTGTTTATTGAAAACATACATTGCGCCAAGCACAGTGGCTTTGGGGATCCAGCAGAGAGCAAAAATAACTTTATTTTAATGGAGGAAGGCAGACAATAAACAAGTAAATCAAATAAGTTAGCTAAAAATTGCAGGCTATATTATAAATAGTCAAGATACATTTCAGATATGGACTCTACAGGACTTATGAAAGTCACTGGGAATAAAGGAAGGAAAGGAGTCAAAATTTTTATAGCTGGCCATTGTGGAGTTCTTAGAACTTTTAAGATCTATATATATTTTTTTAGATTCCACATAGAAATGATAACATATTTGTCTTTGAGATAAATATAAAGCATTTGTCTTTATATGTACATTTGCATAACATAAATATAAATTAATATAATTATAAATCGACTATACTTCAATAAAAAAGATTTATATAAAAAACTATAGATCAATGTTGCCAAAAGTGCCCTTCATAGCACCTGTGTTTACCCACCACTGTGAACTGTGAGTGGGTCCTCTCCATGGAATTACACTACTTCCACTATGGCAGGGGCTGCGTTTGAGAAGCATGACCTCAATATTATGAAGTTACTTGCATAAAAGCAAGCAGTCCTTAGACAATACTTAAGGAGACATTTGAAGTTCCTTGTGACTCAAGAAACCAACACTGGGACGTGGAGTTCAGATCCAAACCCAAATAAAACAAACATCCAAGGCTGGGTAATTCAGACAGAGATGAAATCAGACTTAAGAGCACTGAATGACATAAAGCAGCCGGGCACGTCGGGTCCATAGCACTCACCCAGGAGGAAAGCTCCTTCTCCTGTACAGCCAGAAAGGGCTTTGTCTTATCTTGACTTGGGTCAAAGAGAGTGCTTGACAAGGGGAGTCAATTTTGTACTTGCTCTGTTCCAAAAGCTTTCTTTCTAGGGTCAAAGCTCTGGAAAATCACAATGTTCTAAGATCTGAAAGCATATCTCATGAAATCTTTCAACAAGAAGGAGGCTTGTTACTTAGGTTCCCATTGACTCTTAACAGTAATACCTGTGGGCTTTCCTGGTGGTTCAGACAGGAAAGAATCTGCCTGCCAATACAGGAGACCTGGGTTCAGTACCTGGGTCAGGAAGATTCCCCGGAGAAGGGAATGATTAGCCACTGCAGTATTCTTACACTGGAAATCCCATGGACAGAGGAGCCTGACAGGCTACAGTCCATGGGATCTCAAAGAGTTGGACACGACTAAGTGACGAGCACGCACACACCCAATAATGCTTGTAATCACCACAACATCTAATGAATGTTTAAAATCAAGTAGGCCCTGAGCACTGAGACACGATTTCATCAAAACTCCAGAACAGCTCTAGAAAGAGGCCCTACTATTACCATCACATAAAAATAAGGCACTAATGTGCATACATACACCTGACTCAGCATCAGGACTCTGCATCTGTAAGCCAGTACTGCTAGCCACCAAACCAAACAGTTAGAGAATCCTATAGTGCAGTTGTCAAAGAAACCTTTTTTTAGAGAGGGGTAGATAGCTAGTGGGAAGCTCCTGTATGGAGCTTGGTGCTCTGTGATAACCTAGAGGGGTGTGATGGGGTGGGTGGGAGACTCAAGAGAGAGGGCATATATGTATACATATAGCTAATTCATGTTGTTGTACAACAGAAACTAACACAAATGGTAAAGTAATTATACTCCAATTTAAAAAAAAAAGCTAGAAAGAATGCTAGAGTAGATGCAAAGTAATGATAAATTTACCAACAGCTGAATTCGCAACAACAATGGTATTGACCATTAGACAGTGGAATCATACTTTCAAAATCTGAAAAGAGAACCTAGATTACTATGGGTATTGCAGTAGTGATCCCACCACCTCTCTTTATGGTCTGTTTCCTCCCTCTAGAGTGCAACTTCAAGAGGATTTTATTTCCATTTTCACTGCTCTATCACCAGGGTCTGGAAGTTTTGGCATTACAGCTTCTCAATAAATAGCTCTTGATTGAATTAATGAAAGTCTTTTATATCTTCACCAAGAAATTGGCTAGAATCCTTCAGTTTTTTGGTCATGATAGTTTTTTGGTCATGACCTTACTGGATTCATCTAAACCACAGGTGACATTGTATGGTCACCTGTACGTGCTGAACATCAGCTACAGAAGTCACATGAAATAGCACCAAATCTTTACAAAACATTCAGAAAAGCTGCAACCAGATGAAGTTCTAATTGTGATCTGAGGGGCTCCCCAGGTGGCTCAGTGGTAAAGAATCTGCCTGCCCATGAAGGAGACACAGAAGACATGGGTTCAATCCCTGGGTTGGGAAGATCCTTTGGAGGAGGAAATGGCAACTCACTCCAGTGTTCTTGTCTGGAAAATTCCATGGATTAGATGGAATTCCATGGATTAAATTCCATTAAATTCCATTCTATGGATTAAATTCCTGGTGGGCTACAGTCCACGGAGTTACAAAGAGTCAGACACAACTGTGTGACTGAGCATGCATGAGCACGCACACAAATGTGATCTTTTCTGAGAAATTCACCAATAGTTTAACATTATCCCATTATCATTTGCTGATTTTCCTAAGAGTTGAGAATGCTTAATCAGATCTAGTCTCCATGCTGAGTTTTCATGAAAATGATGATTTAAAAGAATCATGGGGCTTAGAGAAAACAGATATGGATTCAATATGGACTTTCTGGATTCAACAAATGCTGAGTTGCAGTTACAGAGACTATGGTAGATGCATGACGACAATGACTAAAAAAAAAAAAAAAAAAAAAAGACAAACTCTGTCATGTGATCAAAACCCACCCCCTACCACAGTTTTCTATGTCTAACATGAAGGGGCCAACTAACATTATCCCTACATCTCTCTTAGTGTTACTGTTTGATGACCAATACATCTCAGCTTTCTTAAGTGGAGGACAGAGGATATTGATTAACCTTAATTTTAATGATAATTTTGATCATGATACTTTTTAATTTTTTAATATAATTGACTTACAACGTTACCTTAGTTTCTGCTGTACAGAAAAGTGAATCACATATCCATATACACACATACACTTTTGTAGATTCTATTCCCACACAGGTCATTGCAAAGTATTGAGTAGGGTTCCCTGTGCTATACAGTAGGTTATTAGTAATCTGTTTTATATATAGTAGTATGTATATGTCAATCCCGATCTCCCAGTTGATCTCTCCCCACCTTCCCCCTTGGTAACCATGTTTGTTTTCTGCATCTGTGAGTCTGTTTTGGAAATAGGTTCATTTGCACCATTTTTCCTAGATTCCACATACAAGTGATATCATATGATATTGGTCTCTCTCTGACTTACTTCACTCAGTATGACAATCTCTAGGCTCATCTATGTCACTGCAGATGGCATCATTTCATTTTTTTAGATCATCATCATTCTTGAATACAGCCTATAGTCAGTATCTCACTTATCAGTGTTCTCCTTCAATATCATCTGTCATTTCCCATTAGTGACTATATATCCACTTCTAACAGCACCCTTAAACTCCCCATAATGTGATTCTTAAAGTACCCTAAGCTCGAAAAACAAATAGCCACGGTTATCTGAACTGTGTAAACTGAGAGTTAACAGGCTGGGGAACAATGCAGGAGCCTTCCTCAAGGAATCAAGTGTGAGAGTTGTGGTTTGGAAAGCCCTTTTATTGGTCTCATGGGCCCCTTTCCTAAATTCTGGAATCCAGAAGCAGTCTTCTAGAAGGCTGAGATGCTGGAAGCTTGACTTCTGATGGATGTGTGTGTCTACACAAAATGCAATGACATAAAACCCACCAAGTTTCCCGAAGAGTCAACGACAACAGTGAGGCTGTTCCGGCTGGAGGCTGGTAGCTGAGGCAGCCTGGAAGCCAGAGTGATAGGGATGGGGAAACGGGACTTGGTAGCAAGCCCACTGCTTCCTTTGCTCTTCATGCCGCATTCCATTCAAGTGCCTGTGCAGAGAATTCCACTCCACTGAGAATGTTCAGACCATGCACGAGACACTGACCAAACAGCTCCACAGAGCCAAAAATAAAGACTTTGCTAAGGCCAGGCCACTTAACCAGAGCTACGCCACCCGCTTCTGTAGGAAGTCAAAACTTTATGACTGCAGAAAATGTCTAAGAAGGAGGGTGAGGGGATGTCCCCAGGACACTTGATAATCTGGGAAGGTAAAGGCTGGGAATGAATGCCCTTCCACGTATCTTCCTCCAATCCACATTTTACACTTGTGTTCAGATTTTGCCTCCTCCATGTGGCCCTCCCTCAGCTTCAGCAAGAACCAAGCATCATTTTTNCCATTGAGTCAGTGATGCCGTCCAGCCATCTCATCCTCTGTCATCCCCTTTTCCTCCTGCCCCCAATCCTTCCCAGCATCAGAGTCTTTTCCAATGAGTCAACTCTTTGCATGAGGTGGCCAAAGCACTGGAGTTTCAGCTTTAGCATCATTCCTTCCAAAGAAATCCCAGGGCTGATCTCCTTCAGAATGGACTGGTTGGATCTCCTTTCTCAAGAGTCTTCTCCAACACCACAGTTCAAAAGCATCAATTTTTCGGCTCTCAGCCTTTGTCACAGTCCAACTCTCACATCCATACATGACCACAGGAAAAACCATAGCCTTGACTAGATGGACCTTAGTCGGCAAAGTAATGTCTCTGCTTTTGAATATACTATCTAGGTTGTTAGAAATATATATTCTTGGGCCCCACCTCAGACCTACTAAACCCAAAACTCTGGGGTTGGGGCCCAGAAATCTGCACTGTAACAAGCCTTCTGGGTGATCTTGATTCCTGCTAAAGTTTGAGAACCTGATATTTTATGAGATCACATTACCTTTCATTTCTGACTGCACTTCTCATGTTATCCATCCCACAAACATGCACATCCATGCCATCTGCCTTCTAGAATGGGAGCTCCTGAGGGCAGGGATGAGGTGCTCATGTCTATTTCCCCAAAGCCCCTACCTCAGAGTCCAGCATAGGGCCAACTCGACAAATGCTATTTTCATGAAGAAGCATCTCTTGCAGAAATTCCATGCAGCTATGCATGTACCAGGCCTTTCTGAAACGATTCTTCTGGCTTAATATTCTGAAACGATTCTTCTGGCTTAATATTTCCCAAGATGAATCATGTCTGAGATACTAATTCTATTGGGAATTACCATACAGATGAATCATATTTGTAATGAGAAAACCTGGCTGCCAAGGAAGCCTCTTGAGAAAAAAAAATCGAATCAGTACAAATGGATTATGTTGGGAGGCTTGTGATGTCAGGCTGTGAATTAGGTCGACAGAAGGGATTTAAAGGCCTGAACTACCAGGCTCCCTGCAGCTCTAAGGAGCAGCAGGTCAGTTAATGAGTCACATGGGGACAAAGCCCCTGCAAGACAAAAACAAAAACTTTCACAAATCCCCTAGTTTGTGTTGCCCTGGCTCAGAGGCTTGGGGGCAGTGTTCTTGCTCAGATATGCACATGGGAAGCTATGAGGGAAAGAAAGTTCCTGAAGTCCTGTGGCTCCAGGCTGCTGTGTCCACAACAGGTAGATGAGACCAAGATCAATCTGTAGGGCTAGGTTGTTTGCTTCCTGAGCCCCAACTGGATCCCTACTCACCAAGCTTCTAACTTCCCTTCCTCTGCCCAACTCAAAAGGATCAGTTCAGTTCAGTCTCTCAGTCATGTCTGACTCTTTATGACCCCATGGACTGCAGCACGCCAGGCCTCCCTGTCCATCACCAACTCCCAGGGCTTGCTCAAACTCATGTCCATCGAGTCAGTGACTGACTGGATGGACATGAGTTTGAGCAAGCTCTGGGAGTTGGTGATGGACAGGGAAACCTGGTGTGCTACAGTCCATGGAGTTGCAAAGAGTCGGACATGACTGAGGGACTGAACTGAACTGAACAGAACAGAACAGTAAAGACTCTTTCACTTTATAAGGTAACATTTGAAGGTTCCAGAGCTTAGGCTTTGATATATTTGGGTGGACTTCCCTGGTGGCTTAGATGGTAAAGCATCTGCCTACAATGTGGAAGTTCAGTTCAGTTCAGTTCAGTCGCTCAGTCGTGTCCGACTCTTTGCAACCCCATGAATCGCAGCACGCCAGGCCTCCCTGTCAATCACCATCTCCTGGAGTTCACTCAGACTCACGTCCATCGAGTCCGTGATGCCATCCAGCCATCTCATCCTCGGTCGTCCCCTTCTCCTCCTGCCCCCAATCCCTCCCAGCATCAGAGTCTTTTCCAATGAGTCAACTATTCGCATGAGGTGGCCAAAGTACTGGAGTTTCAGCTTTAGCATCATTCCTTCCAAAGAAATCCCAGGGTTGATCTCCTTCAGAATGGACTGGTTGGATCTCCTTGCAGTCCAAGGGACTCTCAAGAGTCTTCTCCAACACCACAGTTCAAAAGCATCGATTCTTCGGCGCTCAGCTTTCTTCACAGTCCAACTTTCACATCCATACATGACCACAGGAAAAACCATAGCCTTGACTAGGCGGACCTTAGTCGGCAAAGTAATGTCTCTGCTTTTGAATATACTATCCAGGTTGGTCATAACTTTTCTTCCAAGGAGTAAGCGTCTTTTAATTTCATGGCTGCAGTCACCATCTGCAGTGATTTTGGAGCCCAAAAAAATAAAGTCTGACACTGTTTCCACTGTTTCCCCATCTATTTCCCATGAAGTGATGGGACCGGATGCCATGATCTTCGTTTTCTGAATGTTGAGCTTTAAGCCAACTTTTTCGCTCTCCTCCTTCACTTTCATCAAGAGGCTTTTTAGCTCCTCCTCACTTTCTGCCATAAGGGTGGTGTCATCAGCATATCTGAGGTTATTGATATTTCTCCCGGCAATCTTGATTCCAGCTTGTGTTTCTTCCAGTCCAGCGTTTCTCATGATGTACTCTGCATATAAGTTAAATAAGCAGGGAGACAATATACAGCCTTGACGTACTCCTTTTCCTATTTGGAACCAGTCTGTTGTTCCATGTCCAGTTCTAACTGTTGCTTCCTGACCTGCATACAGATTTCTCAAGAGGCAGGTTAGGTGGTCTGGTATTCCCATCTCTTTCAGAATTTTCCACAGTTTATTGTGATCCACACAGTCAAAGGCTTTGGCATAGTCAATAAAGCAGAAATAGATGTTTTTCTGGAACTCTCTTGCTTTTTCCATGATCCAGCGGATGTTGGCAATTTGATCTCTGGTTCCTCTGCCTGTTCTAAAACCAGCTTGAACATCAGGGAGTTCACGGTTCACATATTGCTGAAGCCTGGCTTGGAGAATTTTGAGCATTACTTTACTAGCGTGTGAGATGAGTGCAATTGTGCGGTAGTTTGAGCATTCTTTGGCATTGCCTTTCTTTGGAATTGGAATGAAAACTGACCTTTTCCAGTCCTGTGGCCACTGCTGAGTTTTCCAAATTTGCTGGCATATTGAGTGCAGCACTTTCACAGCATCATCTTCCAGGATTTGAAACAGCTCAACTGGAATTCCATCACCTCCACTAGCTTTGTTCTTAGTGATGCTTTCTAAGGCCCACTTGACTTCACATTCCAAGATGTCTGGCTCTAGATTAGTGATCACATCCTCATGATTATCTGGGTCGTGAAGATCTTTTCTGTACAGTTCTTCTGTGTATTCTTGCCACCTCTTCTTAATATCTTCTGCTTCTGTTAGGTCCATACCATTTCTCTTGCGAGAGCTGGGCCGGCGCACTCAGCGCGGGCCGCTTGCGAGAGCCGGGCCGGCGCACTCAGCGCGGGCGAGAGAAGCTACCCCACGTCCGAGGTCAGGGGCAGCAACCTAGAGTGCCAGGCTGCGACGGCGCAGGAACGGCCGAGAGGAGCTACCCTGTGTCTGAGGTCAGTGGCGGCCGGGAGGAGCTACCCCTCATCCGAGGTCAGTGGCGGCCGGGAGGAGACACCCCGCGTCTGAGGTCAGGGCGGCGGCCGGGAGGAGCTACCCCGTGTCCGAGGTCAGGGGCGGCCAGGAAGAGACACCCCACGTCCGAGGCCAGGGGCGGCCGGGAGAAGCCACCTTGCGCCCGAGGCCAGGGGTGGTGACCCGGAGGAGCCACCCTGAGCCCGAGGCCAGGGGCGGCAGCTGGGAGAAGCCACCCACGCCCGAGGCCACGGCCGGCGGCCGGGAGGAGCAACCCGAGGAGCAGGGGCTGCGCAGGCGCAGGAGGGCCTAGAGGAGCTGTCCCACGTTGAAGGTCAGGAACTGCGGCGGTAAGGAGATACCCCTCGTCCAAGGTAAGGAGCAGCCGTGAAGAGACAACCCACGCCCAAGGTAAGAGAAACCCAAGTAAGATGGTAGGTGTTGCAAGAGAGCATCAGAGGGCAGACACACTGAAACCATACTCGCAGAAAACTAGTCAATCTAATCACACTAGGACCAGGGCCTTGTCTAACTCAATGAAACCAAGCCATGCCTGCAGGGCAACCCAAGGCGGGCGGGTCATGGTGGAGAGGTCTGACAGAACGTGGTCCACTGGAGAAGGGAATGGCAAGCCACTTCAGTATTCTTGCCTTGAGAACCCCATGAACAGTATGAAAAGGCAAAATGATAGGATATCAAAAGAGAATCTCCCCAGGTCGTTAGGTGCCCAATATGCTACTGGAGATCAGTGGAGAAATAACTCCAGAAAGAATGAAGGGATGGAGCCAAAGCAAAAACAATACCCAGTTGTGCATGTGACTGGTGATAGAAGCAAGATCCGATGCTGTAAAGAACAATATTGCATAGGAACCTGGAATGTCAGGTCCATGAATCAAGGCAAATTGGAAGTGGTCAAACAAGAGATGGCAAGGGTGAACGTCGACATTCTAGGAATCAGCGAACTAAAATGGACTGGAATGGGTGAATTTAACTCAGATGACCATTATATCTACTACTGCGGGCAGGAATCCCTCAGAAGAAATGGAGTAGCCATCATGGTCAACAAAAGAGTCCGAAATGCAGTACTTGGATGCAATCTCAAAAACGACAGAATGATCTCTGTTCGTTTCCAAGGCAAACCATTCAATATCACAGTTATCCAAGTCTATGCCCCAACCAGTAATGCTGAAGAAGCTGAAGTTGAACGGTTTTATGAAGACCTACAAGACCTTGTAGAACTAACACCCAAAAAAGATGTCCTTTTCATTATAGGGGACTGGAATGCTAAAGTAGGAAGTCAAGAAACACCTGGAGTAACAGGCAAATTTGGCCTTGGAATGCGGAATGAAGCAGGGCAAAGACTAATAGAGTTTTGCCAAGAAAATGCACTGGTCATAGCAAACACCCTCTTCCAGCAACACAAGAGAAGACTCTACACATGGACATCACCAGATGGTCAACACCGAAATCAGATTGATTATATTCTTTGCAGCCAAAGATGGAGAAGCTCTATACAGTCAACAAAAACAAGACCAGGAGCTGACTGTGGCTCAGATCATGAACTCCTTATTTCCAAATTCAGACTTAAATTGAAGAAAGTAGGGAAAACCGCTAGACCATTCAGGTATGACCTAAATCAAATCCCTTATGATTATACAGTGGAAGTGAGAAATAGATTTAAGGGCCTAGATCTGATAGACAGAGTTCCTGATGAACTATGGAATGAGGTTCGTGACATTGTACAGGAGACAGGGATCAAGACCATCCCCATGGAAAAGAAATGCAAAAAAGCAAAATGGCTGTCTGGAGAAGCCTTACAAATAGCACTGAAAAGAAGAGAGGCGAAAAGCAAAGGAGAAAAGAAAAGATATAAGCATCTGAATGCAGAGTTCCAAAGAATAGCAAGAAGAGATAAGAAAGCCTTCTTCAGCAATCAATGCAAAGAGATAGAGGAAAACAACAGAATGGGAAAGACTAGAGATCTCTTCAAGAGAATTGGAGATACCAAGGGAACATTTCATGCAAAGATGGGCTCGATAAAGGATAGAAATGGTATGGACCTAACAGAAGCAGAAGATATTAAGAAGAGGTGGCAAGAATACACAGAAGAACTGTACAGAAAAGATCTTCACGACCCAGATAATCATGAGGATGTGATCACTAATCTAGAGCCAGACATCTTGGAATGTGAAGTCAAGTGGGCCTTAGAAAGCATCACTAAGAACAAAGCTAGTGGAGGTGATGGAATTCCAGTTGAGCTGTTTCAAATCCTGGAAGATGATGCTGTGAAAGTGCTGCACTCAATATGCCAGCAAATTTGGAAAACTCAGCAGTGGCCACAGGACTGGAAAAGGTCAGTTTTCATTCCAATTCCAAAGAAAGGCAATGCCAAAGAATGCTCAAACTACCGCACAATTGCACTCATCTCACACGCTAGTAAAGTAATGCTCAAAATTCTCCAAGCCAGGCTTCAGCAATATGTGAACCGTGAACTCCCTGATGTTCAAGCTGGTTTTAGAACAGGCAGAGGAACCAGAGATCAAATTGCCAACATCCGCTGGATCATGGAAAAAGCAAGAGAGTTCCAGAAAAACATCTATTTCTGCTTTATTGACTATGCCAAAGCCTTTGACTGTGTGGATCACAATAAACTGTGGAAAATTCTGAAAGAGATGGGAATACCAGACCACCTAACCTGCCTCTTGAGAAATCTGTATGCAGGTCAGGAAGCAACAGTTAGAACTGGACATGGAACAACAGACTGGTTCCAAATAGGAAAAGGAGTACGTCAAGGCTGTATATTGTCTCCCTGCTTATTTAACTTATATGCAGAGTACATCATGAGAAACGCTGGACTGGAAGAAACACAAGCTGGAATCAAGATTGCCGGGAGAAATATCAATAACCTCAGATATGCTGATGACACCACCCTTATGGCAGAAAGTGAGGAGGAGCTAAAAAGCCTCTTGATGAAAGTGAAGGAGGAGAGCGAAAAAGTTGGCTTAAAGCTCAACATTCAGAAAACGAAGATCATGGCATCCGGTCCCATCACTTCATGGGAAATAGATGGGGAAACAGTGGAAACAGTGTCAGACTTTATTTTTTGGGGCTCCAAAATCACTGCAGATGGTGACTGCAGCCATGAAATTAAAAGACGCTTACTCCTTGGAAGAAAAGTTATGACCAACCTGGATAGTATATTCAAAAGCAGAGACATTACTTTGCCGACTAAGGTCCGCCTAGTCAAGGCTATGGTTTTTCCTGTGGTCATGTATGGATGTGAAAGTTGGACTGTGAAGAAAGCTGAGCGCCGAAGAATTGATGCTTTTGAACTGTGGTGTTGGAGAAGACTCTTGAGAGTCCCTTGGACTGCAAGGAGATCCAACCAGTCCATTCTGAAGGAGATCAACCCTGGGATTTCTTTGGAAGGAATGATGCTAAAGCTGAAACTCCAGTACTTTGGCCACCTCATGCGAAGAGCTGACTCATTGGAAAAGACTCTGATGCTGGGAGGGATTGGGGGCAGGAGGAGAAGGGGACGACCGAGGATGAGATGGCTGGATGGCATCACGGACTCGATGGACGTGAATCTGACTGAACTCCGGGAGCTGGTGAAGGACAGGGAGGCCTGGCATGATGCGATTCATGGGGTTGCAAAGAGTCGGACATGACTGAGTGACTGAACTGAACTGAACTGAAATAAGATAAGATAGCTATGGGTTCTCCAACTACATAGCCCTGGAGGATCCAAGTGTTCACTATAGCATCCATGCCTAAATCTCTAGAGCTCTAAGGCCATATTTGCTTGCCTGCAATACCAGAAACAACTTCGCCCCCTGCACATCTATCACCCCTCCCCCTCCCCCTCCTAGTTATTCACTGGTGTTCCCAAGGCAGTGGAACCTCTTCTAAGCTCAGGAGTAAGTTTGCCCAGCCTCCTCAATGTGAACTCAATGTGGAGATGTCTGAGTGTTTTCTGGTCCACAGCTCCATGAACAATCAGACTCTGAGCTCAGTTATGGGCAAGTGCACCTGCAATGCTATAAATACAAAGTCTTAATACAGTGCCTGGTTACATACGTGGCATTCAATAAGTAGGAATTTCTTAATAATCCTCTTGGTTAACATGGGAGTTACAGCATGAGTCCCCTCTCCCGTCAGGTTCCTTCCTCTCACTCCTCTGCTCTCTTCTTTCTCTCCAGGTTTTTCCTGGAAGTGTCTTCTCCAGCTTTCTCTGGGTCCCCACAGTTTCTCCACTCTGCATTTTTTTATTCCTCCCCAAGTTCATGTCCCCTGTTGTGCTTTTTTATGCTTTATTTCGTATTGTTATTCCTATTAACTCGTATCCCATTTTTTCCTTGCTCTGTCTTCCCATCCTCCTTACTTGCTCCTTTTCTCATCTCTCTCCTTCACTTGCATTTCTTTTCACTCCCCTTTGATCTGGATCCTTTGAGCTTCAATTCCATGGGCAAAGGAAGAAGGTGGGAATAAGGGAGCAGTACTTACTGGTATGATCTGCAAACCAAGAGCCTCCTCTAGTTGTGAGCGGCCACTTGTTTGTCATTATTGAATGCATGTGTTTCTACTACCAGGAAACTGCAGTGCTTTAATTCCTGAAAGTCTCTTCTGTGATGGGAGCTAAGTGAATGGTCAGTGGAGAGAAGCTAGGGACATTCCTCCCCCGCATTGCCGAGGAACAGAACTCAGTGACTCAGCCAACACTGGACCCACTCTCAGCAACAGGACTCAATATAAGCTAGCTTTGACTAGCTGAGCTGCTTGCAGGCACGATGACACTGACTTCAGAGCCTCATGCTACCAAGTAGACTTGAGAGCTGTTTATAACAAGCTGTATAGACTCCCAGGTTTCATCTGAGGGTAGAATCAGGCTTAACAGCCAGTTAGGGAGCATACTTCAGGCAGAGCAAGTGGGCTAGGTAGCAGTGGGTGGATAGAGACCACCGAGTCTCTAGGAGCTGGAGCCACCAAGAGCCCAGTCAGGTCAGAAGGCAGCAGCCTGGGGAGGGTCTCTGCAACAATCAGGCCTCAGGCAGGGGCACTCACCCAGGGGAATCCTCTGAGAAGCTTGGACTGGCAGCCAGGGCAGACACAAAGTCTCTGGTTCCACTTAAATTTCTGAAGGAAAAGGTATTTGTGCCTATGAATAACTTCCTTATTTGGACACCAATCATTCATCTGCTCAACAAATATTTACTGGCTGCCTACTTTGTGCCAAATAGCATTCCAGAAACTAGAGACAAAATGATGAATCAAACTGTTTTTATTCTCAAGAAAAGTTTCCAAGCATCAAGGAAAGTAGGCCAGAATGTAGGCAATTCTCTGATGGCAGGCAATTCTGCAATAGTGTGAATACAATGTGCTTCAGGTACACAGAGGGAGGTCTTAGAAGACCACAGAAGGCTTCTCCTAGAAAGTGACATCTAGACATAACCTAAAGACAGAGAGCTAGCCAGGCAAAGAGGAGGCAAACAAGAGGGACGAAAACGTTTTAGACAGAAGGAGTACCATGTGCAAAGCGGCTCCTTATCGGAGCTAAGAGAATGGGCAACGAATCTGGGGAGATAAGCAGGGTCCTTCGGAGTCTTTACAAGTGGATGCCATTTGAGCCCAGAACTGTTTCCTCTCACAAATATTTTCTAAGCTAACTACCATGGAACTGTCTTCAACAGAAAAAAAACAAAACAAAACAAAAACCCAGTTTACACCTAGAGGGTTATATCTCCTGTGCCTGAGGACACCTATCACCTCCTCAAGGTGTCATGCTAAACACTAAGGATGCAACATCAAACAAGACCCAATCTCAACTTAAGTCGCCAAGGGGATGGAGACGATCACTTCTAAGATTTCTTAAATGTGCCAGTTTCCTTGTTATTAACAAAAACCAAAGGGAAGGAATGAAGTGCCCAACATACCTGCTAACCTGGACTAAGAGAGACTGTGGACTTCATTCATCCCCACAGTGTAACACTGACAGAGGCACCCCACAGGCTGGGCTGCAGGTTAAGACTTTTCCTGTCTAGTAGGAGGTGTGGAGCCAGATAGAAATGGGAAGGCAGTGAAGGAAACATGACCTTCCCCTGTACCTTTGGAAGATAGCAGAGGAAAGAAAAGCCTCCAAGAAGGTTCCAAAATATTAAGAACTACAGAAAAATAAACAGATGAATGTATTAGAATTGTACTCCAATTCACGGAGAAGAGTAAGGATACTCTGTCTCATCCCCAGATAGAGAATTTCTGCCCCGTTACAGAGGCTGTCAGCTACATGTGTGTCGGAGGACATATGTTCAGGGATAGGATTACGCAGAGAAACTGAAGGTCAAAGACAACATTTCAGGAGGGCTCAAGGGTGTGGGAAAGTCAGCATCTCCCACCTCCCTTATGACTACCCTGTAGTCAGAGTAAAAAGCTGTGGTTATCCTGAGCAGCATTCCAAAGAATGCCATGGATATCATTAAAAACAAAACAAAACAAACCTAAAGTTGATCAAAACTGAGGGTGACAGTCATATTAAAGAAAAAAAAAGTTTCTAATTTACATTCCAAAAATAAGGCATTTTAGCCCTTACATTTTGTCATTTAAAAAGCCTGTTCTGTTGTCTCTACTGAGCTTAAGGTTTTCCTTGGCTATCAAAACAAAGAGGTCTTTTGTTGACAGAAACAGGTGACAGTGTTTTGGTAAAAAGATGATATACAGAATAATGTTATGAAGCTCTATTGTGCAAAAAGTAGACTTAAGAGCTTTCTCTGTCTCCAGAGTCTCTGAGCTTCTTGCAACCATCTAAAATACTCTTGTGCTTCTTGTGAGAGAGCCCTAAACAACCGAATGCAGTGGGATCCTCTAAGACTTTGTGAAGGACACCATGCAGATGTGACTATACTTAACCAAAGACAATGTCAGCAACAGTGCAAATACTAGCCATAGCTGTAACCAGCCCCCCTGGGGTCAACTCTGGGGTGTCCCAGGAGTCTTTCTCCTTTGTACCCTCCATGATTACAATGATTCAGGATATGTTGTATTGCATACAGCTGAAATTCATGTACTATTTCTTGAGTTGATTTCAACTGGCTCTTGGCTGAAACTGGCTCTTCTATTTACTGGACATTACCAGTACGTCAAGGCAGGGGCAAATAAAGATGATGCGGCCAGCGTTAGCATGAGTCCATGGCAAGGTATGCTGAAGGAGGGTGAGGACACTGAGGCTTACTTCCAGGAGAGCAGGTAGGAGCTGCTGGAATGTGAATTGAAAAATGTGAATGTAGTGCTGAGTGGAGGAAGGGGCCTTTGTGGGATCGCACTCCATGTAAATCCTAGACATTTCCGCAGCTTCTTCAGATTATCAGTGGGTGGGTGCTTTTCAGAAGCAAATGAGGCTTCAACTGGAGGGTTCTATGATCCATGGCCACCTTTAGTTCCTTGAGAGGCTCATTCCCCGTGTTCCTCTCTCAAAATCTTGTACCCTCACTACAAGAACCCCAACCACGTCCAGCCATCCACTATATGTGTGTGAAAGAGAGAGGGAGTTCTATTTGTTGTATTCATGATGGGAGGAGAAGGACCACATATGGGGACCTGGCACCAGGCTACAGTGAGGAGCAGACCACAGAGGATCCTCTCAACACCCACTTGTGCAGGTTCCAGCAGTGACCAGGATGTGCTAGGCACTGGGGACAAAGAGGGAACAGGCTCTAGAGAGTCAGGGTATGCGGATGATATCAGAAACTCTTTCTTTTCTTTCAATGCCCTCCATCCAAATCATTCCTTCTCCATGTCAGCTCTTACCCTTGCAGCCATCGAGAAATTAAGGCGATCTCTTTAACGAGGTGGAGTATGTTCAGCATGGCTGTCCCTGGCCAGGTTAACTCTGGTTTCCATTCATCCCCTCCAGCAGGTTCTGTCATTTGCTCTTTCACATTTTGCCCTGCACATGTTCCTAAGAATTCTTAAGGAAGACTTGGTAACCTTTTCTTACCAAAGCCATGGATCCTTTCCCAACATCCAAAATCAATCAAAGACCAAGTTAAATCAAAGGGCAAGTTAAAAAGAAATCATAGTATTTTCAGACACAAGGCAGAGAAATAAGAAAAGTCAAGAGTGGTATGTAGAACACAGACAGCAAATGATCCACACAGTGAACAGTTAGGAAATCCAAAAAAAGAGGGGGACATGTGCATACCAAGGGCTGATTCACTCTACTATACAGCAGAAACTAGCACAATAGTGTAAAGCAACTATACTCTAAGAAAAATTAAAAAATAAATTGGGGTATCTGTAGGTAGGGTGGGAATTTGGTAAGGAGAGAATCATGAAGAAAATTTTGAAGCTGGAGATGCAGAGAGGAAGGCGGGGGCAGGAAGAAAAGAAGCAAGGATGCTGTGTCTGAGATGAGCATGTTCCATGGTTTGCCCTGGTTTTGGATCTCAGAACAATTATCACTCCTTGTCACTCCTCTGTGAAGTGCTTACTGATTAATCAATGACTCACCTTTGTTTCATCGAGTGTCTCTTACATGATCAGGGATAACTGCGAAAGCAGGGCAGGTAATAGAGAAAGTTAATTAACAGGATGAGACAGGAGATAATAAGTGAGAAGAGAGAGGCTCAAGAAATTGGGAACAGGCTGATTTCACTGGGATGTGGGTGGCCACCACGTGCCTAGAATCATGTGAGGGCAAAAAAATAAAGCACACCAGAATTAACCTACTGTAAGGTCTGAGGATGAAGAAATAAGGGAAGAGCTGCACTGCAATCACCTTGATTATCTGAGGTGATGTGGATATTATCATACTGGTAAAGATACCTGCAAGTGAGGTGTTACAAGGCTTGGTATAAAAACCCAAGCATGACTGAAATCAGACCAGGGAGAGATCACAAAAACACATTCACAAAGAAACTAAGTCCCAAGATGGACAGAGCTGACCTAGGACGGCAGAAAGGAATGTGTTCTTGGGCACGAAAAGCTTCTGGCTCTGAAGCGTGGATCTGGGTTGAGGAACAGACTGTCAGCCTGAGAGGTTGAATGTCCATCCCTCCTCTGCTGCTGTGGGCCACGTGACTGCTGGTCCCCGTGAGTCCCAGAGGGAAGGGAGACAAAGGCTGCGAAACCCAACTTGCTACCATCTTGTGGAGAGTGAGGCAGTCAGTTGAAAACAGACTCTTCTTTCTCTTTGGAGAGTTTGCCTCTTAGTCCAGGAGACTTGATGCGAAACATCCTGAACATTCTGGGCCTGAGGAGTTCCCCTGGCCTGATACTTTGCTATCACAGCAAAGAATCTATGCTCTAAAGGCAGGTCCCATGAAAGCTTTCAGTTCCCCCAGATCACTATGACTTCTATTTGGGTGGCTGCCCCCCAGTGGCCATTGGGGGCCAGGTGGGCTGCTGGATCCTGTGGTGTGCCCATCACACACCTGGAGTCATGCAAGGAACAAGGTGGTGTGCCAGACAATACGCTCATAGCTGCTTGTAAGTAGATGCAGAGAACCACCCACTCAGATACACACACACCTGTGCACCAAAAAGACTCCACAGGGCCTTGCTTTGATCTGATGGTCTTCCATGGTGATGCCTTAGCATGGTCACGAGAGCTCCTCAATAAGCTCTCTCCATCTATCCTTCTAGCATCATTTTCCATTATCACCCTACCCAAACCCACCACTCCTGCCAAAACGAGCTGCTTATTCTCCACCCCCCTTAGCACACCACAGCCTTCAGCCCTACTGTCACGTGATACCTCTAGCTTCACATTCCTAGACACCTACCCATTCCTTAAGGCAGTCTTAAGGCTGCTTCTTAGAAATAATTGTGTGACCTTGGGACAGTTATCTTCTCTACACCCAAGTTTCACTGAAGTAGAATGGGGATGTTGGGTGGTGATTAATCATATATGTAAAGCAAAAAGAACACTCTCTGGGATTCAGTGAGTTCTGGTCTTTTTTCACCCACTGGATGTCCCAGGACATCTGCACGGCTTCTGGCCCATCTTCCCCTGTTCACTCAGATGCTACCTGGAATACAGGCGAGAACTAAATGCCTCCAAGCAGGCTCTGCATCATTTTGCTCCCTTATTGCCCCCATTTTAAGCTCTTTCAAATATGAAAGGAATGGGTGGACAGCAAAGTTTCTTCTCTGCTGTTCCTAATTCACTTACTGTGAAGTCCTTTTAGTGAAGCATAGTTGTGTCTTTTAAGTTTTTTCAACAGCAGTTTTATTGAGCCCATTTGAAGTATACCACCAACGAATTTTTATGTAGTCACAGAGTTGTGCAAACATCATGCTAAGTTGCTTCAGTCGTGTCTGAGTCTTTGTGACTTGGAGCCCACCAGGCTCCACTATCCATGGGATTCTCCAGGCAAGAATACTGGAGTGGGTTGCCATTTCCTTCTCCAGGGGATCTTCCCGACTCAGGGATCGAACCCTGGTTTCTTTTATCTCCTGCATTGGCAGGCAGGTTCTTTACCACTAGTGCCATCTGGGAAGCTCAATACTACTTTCTAATTTTGGAACATTTTCATTACTGCAAAGAGAAACCCCACTCCCATGAGCAGTCACTCCTCATTTCTTCTCTAATCTCTCCAGGCCTAGGTAACCACTAACATACCTTCTATCTCTACAGATTTGCCTATTTTGGACATTTTATATCATCACCTGGCTTTTGTTTTTAACTTTCACTCTTTATTGATTTTTTTTTGCCTTTGTGGCATGTGGGATATTAGATCCCTGGACCAGTGATCAAACCCATGCCCCTGCAGTGAAAGTGCAGAGTTTTAACCACTGGACTGCCAGCGAAATCCCCTTCCTGCTTTTTAAAGGGCCCAAACTCTTCTTTCACTCATCATTAATTTATTTCCTCAAAATACCCAGCCATAGGACCAGGCCCATGCTAGGCATCCAATAAATGCTCTGTTGAATGAAAACCAAAAGCTGAATAAAAATCAAAACAGGTTTGATGTAAACATATCTTTCCCCCCCACAGTTTCTTTTTGGACCTTGCTGGTCCAAAGCAAGCTGGGAAAATAAATCAGGAGCAGTGGTGTTGTGTTTTTGTTTTTCTAAGGCATAGAAAAGCTTTGCTGAGTCTCCTTAAAGTGAAATTCTAGTGCTGCTGCTGCTGCTGCTAAGTCACTTCAGTCACGTCCAACTCTCTGCGACCCCATAGACAGCAGCCCACCAGGCTCCCCTGTCCCTGGGATTCTCCAGGCAAGAACACTGGAGTGGGTTGCCCTTTCCTTCTCCAATGCATGAAAGTGAAAAGTGAAAGTGAAGTCACTCAGTCGGGTCCAACTCTTGGCGACCTCATGGACTACAGCCCACCAGGCTCCTCTGTCCATGGGATTTTCCAGGCAAGAGTACCAGAGTGGGGTGCCATTGCCTTCTCCGAAATTCTACTGCAGTGGTTCTCAAACCGGGCTGTAGCTTTGTGTTGCCTGAGAAACAAGAAGGCATGAGCCCTGCCCATCTCCACCCTTTCCCACAAGGTCCTTACTTATCAGGCTACTGTGGGACACATCAGCATCTTTTAAATGTTCCCCGATTTTAAATATGATTCTATGAACAGCCAAGGTTGAGAACTCTCATTCCAATGGAAACAATCACTCTAAGCAAGAAAAACTGGTTGAATTCCAGCCATGCCCAGAATGACACACAATCCAAGTTTTCAACTCTGTCTTCAGGGAAATAAATCTAAATTTTAAAGAAAGCAATAAAAACCAGAATATTCATTTCACTAAAATTTTCTTTACAGCCAACGTTACTATTAGACTGAACTATATGAAATTGATGATTCTTGATTGTTTTGAGCTACAAAATGGAAATTTCATACTATTCAAACTAATCGAATGCATTTATTTCATGACATAGAAGATACATAGAGTACTCAATCCAAACCGTCAACTTACAAATCCATCTATGCCTCATCCCTGTGCTTCATAAACTTTTAAAAAAGAGCATTTCAGGCTTTATTAAATATATATTTCTAGTAGTAGAGGGTGGAAAATAAATCAGCCATTATGGAAAACAAAAGCACAATAACTCACAAACAGATAAAATAAACACCAACTTTATAGAAAACCTTCACTTTTGTCATGCATTATTTCTGGAAAGCATGTTATAAAGCAGATTGTCATAAGCAAGTTATTTTCCCATAGGAAATATCTTATGATTAGGGATTGTGTTCCAGACAGGACAGCATATAAATAAATCAGATATATGATCCACAACAAGCCACAAAAACAAAGTTGCAACAACTATAAATATTTATAAACTTCTAAAATAATAAATCTTAAGCACCATTAAATACCACAATTGTATTTCACCCATTCATTATTATACTGTTATTGTGAAAGGTAATTTAGCATTACCTATCAAAATACAAAAAGTGCGTATTCTTTGATCTGCCTCTTGTGATCCTTCCTATAGAAAACCTGACCTTCTCTTTTCTCCACTTACAGCACCAAGTAAAAAGGTCCCAGTCTAACACAGATGGCCAAAAGGCACATGAGAAGATGTTCAATATCACTAATTATTCAGTTCAGTTCAGTCACTCAGTTGTGTCCGACTCTTTGCGACCCCATGAATCGCAGCACTCCAGGCCTCCGTGTCCATCACCAACTCCTGGAGTTCACTCAGACTCATGTCCATCGAGTCGGGGATGCCATCCAGCCATCTCATCCTCTGTCGTCCCCTTCTCCTCCTGCCCCCAATCCCTCCCAGCATCAGAGTCTTTTCCAGTGAGTCAACTCTTCACATGAGGTGGGCAAAGTACTGGAGTTTCAGCTTTAGCATCAGTCCTTCCAAAGAACACCCAGGACTGATCTCCTTTAGAATGGACTGGTTGGATCTCCTTGCAGTCCAAGGGACTCTTAAGAGTCTTCTGCAATACCACAGTTCAAAAGCATCAATGAAAGAAAGAAAGCTCAGCTTTCTTCACAGAGAAATGCAAATGAAAACTACAATCAGATATCACCTCACACCAGTCAGAAAGGCCATCACTGAAAAATCTACAAACAATAAATGCTGGAGAGAGTATGGGGAAAAGGAAACACTTCTACATTGTTCGTGGTAATGTAAACTGGTACAGCCACTGTGGAGAACAGTATGGAGGTTCCTTAAAAAACTAAAAATAGAGCTACTATATCATCTAGCAATTCCACTCCTGGGTATACATCTGGAGAAAAACATGGTTCAAAAGGATACATGCACTCCAAAGTTCATTGTAGCAATAGTTACAATAGCCAAGACATGGAAGCAACCTCAATTTCCATTAACAGATGAATGCATAAAGAAGATGTGGTACATATATACAATGGAATATTACTCAGCCATCAAAAAGAATGAAATAAAACCATCTGCAGCAACATGGATGGATCTAGTGATTATTATACTAAGTGAAGCAAATCAGACAAAGAAAGACAAGTATCACATGGTATCACTTACACGTGGAATCTAAAAAAAAGGATTCAAATGAACCTATTTACAAAACAAAAACAGCCCCACAGACTTTGAGAAGGAACTTATGGTTACCAGGGGGAAGATGTGGGATGGAGAGATCAGGAGTTCAGGAGTGTCATGTACACACATTTGGGAAAATGTGGAGACATTTTTTGGTTGTCACAACTGAGGCATGCTATTGGCATCTAATGGGTAGAGGCCACTGATGTTGCTACATAGGAGACACAGGGCAGCTCCTGCCACACTAGGATGTTTACAATAGGTAACCAACAAGGACCTACTGTATAACACAGGGAATTCTGCTCAATATTCTGTAACAAACTAAACAAAAAAGTTTTAAAAGAATAGATACATGTATATGTATAATTGAATCACTCTGCTATACACCTAACACAACATTGATTTGCTTTTGTTTTTTCGGGTTTTTCTAGAAGTTTTTAAAAGTTTATTTATTTTAATTGGAGGATAATTACTTTATAATAGTGGGATGGTTTTTGCCATACATCAACATGAATTGGCCACAGGTATACCTGTGTCCCCCCTCCCCGTATTGAACCCCCCTCCCACTTCCCTCCCTACCCCATGGTTCTTTACCACTAGTGCCATCTGGGAAGCTCAATACTACTTTCTAATTTTGGAACATTTTCATTACTGCAAAGAGAAACCCCACTCCCATGAGCAGTCACTCCTCATTTCTTCTCTAATCTCTCCAGGCCTAGGTAACCACTAACATACCTTCTATCTCTACAGATTTGCCTATTTTGGACATTTTATATCATCACCTGGCTTTTGTTTTTAACTTTCACTCTTTATTGATTTTTTTTTGCCTTTGTGGCATGTGGGATATTAGATCCCTGGACCAGTGATCAAACCCATGCCCCTGCAGTGAAAGTGCAGAGTTTTAACCACTGGACTGCCAGCGAAATCCCCTTCCTGCTTTTTAAAGGGCCCAAACTCTTCTTTCACTCATCATTAATTTATTTCCTCAAAATACCCAGCCATAGGACCAGGCCCATGCTAGGCATCCAATAAATGCTCTGTTGAATGAAAACCAAAAGCTGAATAAAAATCAAAACAGGTTTGATGTAAACATATCTTTCCCCCCCACAGTTTCTTTTTGGACCTTGCTGGTCCAAAGCAAGCTGGGAAAATAAATCAGGAGCAGTGGTGTTGTGTTTTTGTTTTTCTAAGGCATAGAAAAGCTTTGCTGAGTCTCCTTAAAGTGAAATTCTAGTGCTGCTGCTGCTGCTGCTAAGTCACTTCAGTCACGTCCAACTCTCTGCGACCCCATAGACAGCAGCCCACCAGGCTCCCCTGTCCCTGGGATTCTCCAGGCAAGAACACTGGAGTGGGTTGCCCTTTCCTTCTCCAATGCATGAAAGTGAAAAGTGAAAGTGAAGTCACTCAGTCGGGTCCAACTCTTGGCGACCTCATGGACTACAGCCCACCAGGCTCCTCTGTCCATGGGATTTTCCAGGCAAGAGTACCAGAGTGGGGTGCCATTGCCTTCTCCGAAATTCTACTGCAGTGGTTCTCAAACCGGGCTGTAGCTTTGTGTTGCCTGAGAAACAAGAAGGCATGAGCCCTGCCCATCTCCACCCTTTCCCACAAGGTCCTTACTTATCAGGCTACTGTGGGACACATCAGCATCTTTTAAATGTTCCCCGATTTTAAATATGATTCTATGAACAGCCAAGGTTGAGAACTCTCATTCCAATGGAAACAATCACTCTAAGCAAGAAAAACTGGTTGAATTCCAGCCATGCCCAGAATGACACACAATCCAAGTTTTCAACTCTGTCTTCAGGGAAATAAATCTAAATTTTAAAGAAAGCAATAAAAACCAGAATATTCATTTCACTAAAATTTTCTTTACAGCCAACGTTACTATTAGACTGAACTATATGAAATTGATGATTCTTGATTGTTTTGAGCTACAAAATGGAAATTTCATACTATTCAAACTAATCGAATGCATTTATTTCATGACATAGAAGATACATAGAGTACTCAATCCAAACCGTCAACTTACAAATCCATCTATGCCTCATCCCTGTGCTTCATAAACTTTTAAAAAAGAGCATTTCAGGCTTTATTAAATATATATTTCTAGTAGTAGAGGGTGGAAAATAAATCAGCCATTATGGAAAACAAAAGCACAATAACTCACAAACAGATAAAATAAACACCAACTTTATAGAAAACCTTCACTTTTGTCATGCATTATTTCTGGAAAGCATGTTATAAAGCAGATTGTCATAAGCAAGTTATTTTCCCATAGGAAATATCTTATGATTAGGGATTGTGTTCCAGACAGGACAGCATATAAATAAATCAGATATATGATCCACAACAAGCCACAAAAACAAAGTTGCAACAACTATAAATATTTATAAACTTCTAAAATAATAAATCTTAAGCACCATTAAATACCACAATTGTATTTCACCCATTCATTATTATACTGTTATTGTGAAAGGTAATTTAGCATTACCTATCAAAATACAAAAAGTGCGTATTCTTTGATCTGCCTCTTGTGATCCTTCCTATAGAAAACCTGACCTTCTCTTTTCTCCACTTACAGCACCAAGTAAAAAGGTCCCAGTCTAACACAGATGGCCAAAAGGCACATGAGAAGATGTTCAATATCACTAATTATTCAGTTCAGTTCAGTCACTCAGTTGTGTCCGACTCTTTGCGACCCCATGAATCGCAGCACTCCAGGCCTCCGTGTCCATCACCAACTCCTGGAGTTCACTCAGACTCATGTCCATCGAGTCGGGGATGCCATCCAGCCATCTCATCCTCTGTCGTCCCCTTCTCCTCCTGCCCCCAATCCCTCCCAGCATCAGAGTCTTTTCCAGTGAGTCAACTCTTCACATGAGGTGGGCAAAGTACTGGAGTTTCAGCTTTAGCATCAGTCCTTCCAAAGAACACCCAGGACTGATCTCCTTTAGAATGGACTGGTTGGATCTCCTTGCAGTCCAAGGGACTCTTAAGAGTCTTCTGCAATACCACAGTTCAAAAGCATCAATGAAAGAAAGAAAGCTCAGCTTTCTTCACAGAGAAATGCAAATGAAAACTACAATCAGATATCACCTCACACCAGTCAGAAAGGCCATCACTGAAAAATCTACAAACAATAAATGCTGGAGAGAGTATGGGGAAAAGGAAACACTTCTACATTGTTCGTGGTAATGTAAACTGGTACAGCCACTGTGGAGAAGAGTATGGAGGTTCCTTAAAAAACTAAAAATAGAGCTACTATATCATCTAGCAATTCCACTCCTGGGTATACATCTGGAGAAAAACATGGTTCAAAAGGATACATGCACTCCAAAGTTCATTGTAGCAATAGTTACAATAGCCAAGACATGGAAGCGACCTCAATTTCCATTAACAGATGAATGCATAAAGAAGATGTGGTACATATATACAATGGAATATTACTCAGCCATCAAAAAGAATGAAATAAAACCATCTGCAGCAACATGGATGGATCTAGTGATTATTATACTAAGTGAAGCAAATCAGACAAAGAAAGACAAGTATCACATGGTATCACTTACACGTGGAATCTAAAAAAAAGGATTCAAATGAACCTATTTACAAAACAAAAACAGCCCCACAGACTTTGAGAAGGAACTTATGGTTACCAGGGGGAAGATGTGGGATGGAGAGATCAGGAGTTCAGGAGTGTCATGTACACACATTTGGGAAAATGTGGAGACATTTTTTGGTTGTCACAACTGAGGCATGCTATTGGCATCTAATGGGTAGAGGCCACTGATGTTGCTACATAGGAGACACAGGGCAGCTCCTGCCACACTAGGATGTTTACAATAGGTAACCAACAAGGACCTACTGTATAACACAGGGAATTCTGCTCAATATTCTGTAACAAACTAAACAAAAAAGTTTTAAAAGAATAGATACATGTATATGTATAATTGAATCACTCTGCTATACACCTAACACAACATTGATTTGCTTTTGTTTTTTCGGGTTTTTCTAGAAGTTTTTAAAAGTTTATTTATTTTAATTGGAGGATAATTACTTTATAATAGTGGGATGGTTTTTGCCATACATCAACATGAATTGGCCACAGGTATACCTGTGTCCCCCCTCCCCGTATTGAACCCCCCTCCCACTTCCCTCCCTACCCCAACCCTCCAAGCTGTCACAGAGCACTGGCTTCACATGCCCTGCTTCATACATCAAACTCGCACTGGTCATCTATTTTACATATGTTAATGTACACATTTTCATGCTATTCTCTCAAATCATCCCACTCTCTCCTCCCACTAAGTCCAAAAGTCTGTTCTTTATGTCTGTAATACAATATTGCTAATCAACTATGCTCTAATATAAAATAATTTTTTAATATGAAAAGAAAGAGGAAAAAAAAAAGGCTCTCAGTCTAGAGCCAACCCTGCACAGTCTCATTTCTGACTCATCACTGCCCTCAGTGTTCTCGTCCGTCCTCCTCTTCATCTAAGGCTGTGCTCCTCCTAACGTCCTTGAGAGCACTGTGCTGCCCTAGTTACGAGAACAACCCTGCTCCAAGTCAAGGGAAATTTAAGGAGCTTTAGCTCTCAGTGCAATGGCACCCCACTCTAGCACTCTTGCCTGGAAAACCCCATGGGCGGAGTAGCCTGGTGGGCCGCAGTCCATGGGGTCGCTAAGAGTCGGACACGACTGAGCGACTTCACTTTCACTTTTCACTTTCATGCATTGGAGAAGGAAAGGGCAACCCACTCCAGTGTTCTTGCCTGGAGAATCCCAGGGACGGGGGAGCCTGGTGGGCTGCCGTCTATGGGGTCGCAGAGAGTTGGACACAACTGAAGCGACTTAGCAGCAGCAGCAGCAGCAGCAGCAGCAGCAGCTCTTCGGTGCAGCCTCCACAGTCTCTAGTCCAGTGCATCTGTTTTCACTCCTAGCTGGGAAGTCAGTCTTTTCCCTCCTTCCTGTGACCTGAACTGCAGGAATCTTAGTCCTTTCAAGTCGGCTTGGACTCTATCCTCATTCCATTTCTTCCTGCAAGGGGCTGAGGTCGTCTCCTAGAATCCTACTCTGTAACTGGAAGAAATCTTGCTACTTATTGCCACAAACGAGTGTTTCATGAATGAAAGAATCCCTAGATTTCTCCATCATTGGGCACAACTGAATGGATACTGCTTCGTCTTGGTAGGTCTCCCTGATGCAGATGGCCCTTGGACTGCCGGACACTATGTCCTCCTTGTTGAAAACTGTGTGGCTTTGCCCAGCAGCTGCCTCCCTTTCCAAGGGTCTCCAGCAGCCCCTTCTCTCTCTGCCCCTTCTTCCTGACCACACTGACCTAATGCTTTACAAGTTTCCAGCATAATTCTCTTACCAAAACCCTCCAGGTCAATCTCCAGACGTTCTCTTTCTTGCCCCTCATCCCCCTGGTCTCTCTTTTCCTGCATAGGAGGTGGGAATTTGGGGAGTGTCAGTACACAGTTATAGAACAGCAGTTCTCAGTTATTTTGCCCCTAGGGGACATTTGGGAAAATGTGGAGACATTTTTTGGTTGTCACAACTGAGGCATGCTATTGGCATCCAATGGGTAGAGGCCACTGATGTTGCTCCATGGGAGACACAGGGCAGCTCCTGCCACAAAGAATTTTCCAACCCCAAACTGGCTGAAGTTGAGAAATACTGGTCTAGAAAAATCAAAGATGCCTTCGCAGCACTACAAACACACGATTACCAACAAAGAAGGAGAATGCTTCTGTTTTCAGTTTTAAAAAACTTCCCCCCAATTACAAAAATTCATGCTGAATATAGAAAAATTAGAATAAAGTAAAAGATTGCACGTGATACCACATCACTATATATTTTTGCCTAATTGTGACTGCATTAAATACAATCTATTTTTCTTCTTTTTCTTCATAACAAACTGCTCTCTGTAATGCTAAAAGAAATCACTTTCATTGTACGATTCTTCCCAAGAACAAACCACAGTGTAATGCAATCTTCTTATTAGTGTAAATTTCAGTTGTTTCTGTTTTCTACTACTATAAAAGTGGTTGTGATACACTTATTTATGCATAAAACTTTCTCTACATGGGTGGTAACTTCCTGGATGAATTTTAGAAAGGGTCTATACTCCTTCCATAATTTTTGCAATGCAAACAGGATTTGTCAAAGGAGTCTATCCAAAACATCTAAAGTCCTGTGAAAAGTTCTAGATCCTGGCTCTACGCTGGTTTGAAAACATACTCCAAACCTGCAACCGAAAGTGTCTCCATTTGAGGAACTTCAAACGAGTAGCAAAAAAAAAGGCTCCATCCCAATACTCTGAATAGAGCACTGCAGTGGATCATAAGGACAAGCACGGAAGGTCTTGTGATTTGGGGGACAAAGAGACATAATATGTCCTTAAGATGGCAAGATCTACTGGTTACAGAGGCAAAATGATTTTACTTAGAAAGTCTGTCTTATAAGCATAAGACTATTTTCTATTTATTAAAGCGGTTTACGTATTTTATTTTTATTTATTTTTTGACTGTATTTTCTCTTTGTCTCAGGTATTCAGGCCTTTGGGAATGCAAAATTTTGACAAACATCTTTACAGCTGTTGTTGGGATAAATCCAGAACATTCTGGAACAAGAATAGATCAAAGATAAAACATTTCTTTTTCCATAAAGACCCAGTTTTCCTCAGTTTTAACAGCTGATTAGAATATGGCTAGAGCTTCCCTGGTGGCTCAGTTGGCAAAGAATTTGCCTGCAATGCAGGAGACCTGGGTTCCATCCCTGGGTCGGGAAGCTCCCCTGGAGAAGGAAATGGCAACCCACTCCAGTATTCTTGCCTGGGAAATCCTAGCGACAGAGGAATCTGGTGGGCTACAGTCCATGGGGTTGCAAGAGTCGGAAATGACTTAGTGCCGAACCCACCACCACTACCACAGAGAAGCAGAACTGAACTCTCCCTCTCTTCCTGCTCCCAGACTCAAAGGGAAATTTACAAGTATATATTAATAGAAAGCAAAGCAGTACGTCTTGATGTGTAAACTCAACGATGGCAGGGAATGGGATGAGGTTGGCAACCAGAGGACCTGTGTTTCTACTTCTCTATGCCTCTAGCCAGCCCCTGGCTCTGTCATTGACTTTTGAAGGGTTCAATTTCAAAAAAAGGAAACCTATCAAATATGAAACCGTTTATGTGAAGTGTTGTGGAGACACAGTGTACTCCTCTAAATGCAATAACAGCACAAAGAGAGTTGTTAATGTGTATTCCTGTGTACTGTCCTTTATGATGTCAACCCAAGTACAGACAAGGAGAGAGGAGTCAGTATTGATCAGGTGAGCTGTGGGACTGCAAAGAAGCAGGAAGGTGTTCAGGGGGAGAATCAGTGGTTCAGAATCAGGTCTCATGGCAGGAATCAAAGTCTCTTCCAAGTCACAGGTCTATCACAGGATATTAGCAATGATGATGGGAGGCATAAAAATAACATACATCAGCAGCAACTCTGACCACTGACACCCCCATTTCAGGGTTTACCTCACTGCAGGCGCTCTGCTAAGTGCTTTACTTGCCGTATTTCAATCAATCCTTATAACTGCCCAACAGGAATACATGAGAAGCATACATGAGACAGGCTTAGAGAGAGGTTCAGAATAAAATAAAACCTGCTAAATGGCCAAGAAGAGATTTCAACCCTTGTCTTCTGACTCAGAGCTCAAGGGAAAGACCAGGCAAGAGTAGGACTTAAACCAGGAACTGGGGAACAGCACAGGGGAGGCATGAACCTATGAACCTGAGGCTGAGGCCAAGGCCTCCCTGACTCCTCCTCCTGGGCAAACAGCAGGTTTGCAGTTTGTAGTCCTGGAGGCATAACAACTGCAACTGAGCTCACACCCTGCCTGAGGCAGAGTCGGGTGGGGACTGGGAGGGCTTCCGAATAGACTGGGTTGTTCTTCCAGTAACAGGGAGCAGTTGCTACTGCTGCATGGGCCCTCTCTTTCTTCCCCCTCCATGACCGGGGTCAGGAATGGACTACAAGGCCAGCAGGCCCTGGCCTCTTCTACGGAGAGAAGCAACAGTGGAGCCTTGATCCACAGGTAAGATCTTCCGTGGTGGGTTAGCCCCACAGCCCATCTCCAGTGAATGCAATGACTTACGGCTTCTTTTTTGTAACAAAAAATATTTTCAAGTGAAATCTCATGGAGAAGCAGAGAATTTATAAAAGATGAGAGGTAGAGCAATTCTGGTTTAAAGTGAGATGAAGAAAGTCCAGAACGCCCTCCTTCTACCCACCACTAACCTAAACACTTTCATGAACACTAGAGCCAAAAGCATGTTTGGACTTCTTTTTTTTTTTTTTTTTTTTATTTATTTATTTTTTTACACGAACTCCCAAACATGAACCCCCCTCCCACCTCCCACCCCACATCATCCCTCCAGATCATCCCCATACACCAGCCCCAAGCATCCTGCATCCTGCATTGAACATAGACTGGCAATTCATTTCTTACATGATAGTATACAAATTTCAATGCTATTCTCCCAAATCATCCCACCCTCTCCCTCTCCCTCTCCTTCTCCCTCAGAGTCCATAAGTCCGCTCTACACATCTGTATCTCTTTTGCTGTCTTGCATACAGGGTCCTCATTACCATCTTTCTAAATTCCATATATATGTGTTAGTATACTGTATTGGTGTTTTTCTTTCTGGCTTACTTCACTCTGTATAATTGGTTCCAGTTTCATCCATCTTATTAGAACTGATTCAAATGTATTAACATCAAGGAATGGTATGGACCCCCAAAATTCTAATTTTCTTTAGAAAGCCAGTAGCAACCCATTACTACGTAGTTTCCTAAAAACCTTTAGAAAACAAATCTGTTTTTCCATCGGCACCACACTTGTGGCTACAGAGTCCACCACTCACTTGCCACTTTCAGAAGCACCTTTATCTTGTCCTAGACTCATTCTGCTCTAGCTGCAAGGGCTATCTTTGTTTTTTCCTAGTAGTTATGCTAGGAAGTCTATTATGACTTTAGTAGCTGTTCACATCCTCCTCTTTCCAGACAGAACATTCCTAAGCTGTTTAGTCTATTCTCACTGGAGGATTAAATTCAATAATGTATTGAAAGCCCCAAGCAAGCGGGGTGGGGTGGGGGGGTGGCACAAAGGAAGGGTCCAGCAAGCATCATGCCTTTATCCCTCCTTTGCCATCCCCTTCATCAGTTAAAAGATTTTTCGCCAGTCTTACCTTCCCCTGTAACCCTCTGTTTCTTTCTTAATCATAAACATGGACGTCTTCTAAATAAGGTTGGGTGAGATGACAATGACCTCTTTACCTACACAGCCAAACACTGACACTGCAAGGTTGGGAAGATCAGCTCCAACCAGCACCACGTGACTCGTCATCAGAGTCAGGAACACAGAGTTCACCCTTCTCTATGTAATCTCCAAGCTCCCTGGTGGGAAAATTGTAACCAATAAATCAAGGCCTGGAGGAGGATCTCTATTTTGTTGTTGCATAACCAGGCAGGGTAGAGGGGTTAGGGGGAGACAGAAAGAGAAACAGAGAGAGACAGAGTTCACACAGGTAAGAAGAGAGGGGTCAGGGAGGGTTTGATTATAGCCAAACAGTGTAGGAAGACAAAATAACTTTTCTACAGAAAGAGAGGCATAAAGATCAGGGAACAGGAGTTCTCAGGATGGGAACTGTTAGGAAGGGAGCTAGTGCTCACTTCCTGAACTTGTACATGGAAGTAAGGAAAATCACAAAAACTTCAAGACCCCATTAGCAGGAGGATAAATTGGCACAAAATTTCCAGAGGGCCATTTATCAATATCCATCATAGTTTTAAGTGTATATACCCTCAGATCCAGCAACCACATTTTTAGGAATCTAAAGTGATAGAGAAAGCACAGTGATGTTCATTGCAGCTCTGTTCCTTTTTTAAGGAAGTGTTCATGTATATCATCAATGACTGATAAAATATCCATACAATGGAATAGTAGGTAACAGTGAAAAAGAGTAAGGTAGCAACATGTGTAGTAAAAAGAAAAAAAAAATCTCAAAAATAAAATAAATGAAAAAGACAAGTTGCAATATGTATAGTATCAACCATTTTAGTTTTAAAATAATATAACTATTCATTTAAACATAAGAAAGCCATCTAAAAGAATACATGTGGATTATCTCAATTTTTTGGAGAAAAGGACAACTGTCACTTTTTATTTTTGATATTTCTAGATTGTTGGAATTTGTAATTAAAAGTAAACTAAACAGGGGACTTCCCTGGTGGTCCACTGATTAGAACTTCGCCTTCTAGTGCAAGGGGGTGTGGGTTCGATCCCTGGTCAGGGAGCTAGGATCCCACAGGACTTGGGGTCAAAAAACCAAAACAGAAGAGAGACAGTGTAATATTGTAACACATTCAGTAAAAGACTTTAAAAATGGCCCACATTAAAAAATTCTTTTAAAAAATAAAATAAACAGGACAGCTAACTATAGCACAGTGGTTACGTGCATGGGCTCTGAAGCCAAGCTGCTGCTGCTGCTAAGTCGCTTCAGTCGTGTCCAACTCTATGCGACCCCATAGACGGCAGCCCACCAGGCTCCCCCGTCCCTGGGATTCTCCAGGCAAGAACACGGGAGTGGGTTGCCATTTCCTTCTCCAATGCATGAAAGTGAAAAGTGAAAGTGAAGTCGCTCAGTCGTGTCCGACTCTCAGCGACCCCACGGACTGCAGCCCACCAGGCTACTCCATCCATGGGATTTTCCAGGCAAGAGTACTGGAGTGGGGTGTTATTGCCTTCTCCGAAGCCATGCTACCCACGTTTGAATCCCAGCTGTGCCTCATCCTAGAAGCAACAGGCAATTTAACCTCTCTGAGACTCATTCTCCTCATCTGTAGAATGTCATTAATAATAGTATCCTCACATTATAGTTTTTGTGCCAATTAAATGAGTTAATAGATATAAAGAGGTTAGAAAAGGCCTGACACTTATGAACACTCCATAAATCGTTAGCCTAAAAGAATATCTTTTATGTTGCCATTTAAATTACCAGAGGATAGAAGGGGGAAGGTATGAAAAGATGAATGCCAGGTGATAAAAGGCCTCAAACACTAAGCTAAGGAGTAAGAATTCATTTATTCAGTAGGAAATGAGGTCATTTATTCATTAAACAAATATTTACTATGTGCCTTTTATGTGCCAGATTCTGTTCCAGATGGTTGGGGCGCATCAGTGAATGAAGCGAACCACAGTATTTTAGAAAAGGCCTGATGGAATCAAGACTGGCCTTTTGGGTATGATAGTTACATGTCTTAAAAACGTTTTATGTGTTTTGAGAGGAGGTGATCAGGAACACCAGGGCTGTCAGTGAGGAGGCCAATGTGTTCAGGCAATGAGGGCCTGATACACAAAACGGATGACTCCAGGTCTGCAACCTGGAAGAGGTGTCTCAGGGCTGAGAGGACAGACAGACAATCCCTCGTGCTGGCACGGGGAGGGGGCTGGCACTGTCAGGCAGGGAGTGGTGGCCAGAGAACCTCGCGAGACCCGCTTTTTAGAGTTTATCTCAGCTTCGGCCAATTCTGTTGGCCTGCAGTCAGGCTGAGCTGGTTCCAGCCTCATGTTTACCACCATTGACTGGAGGGGCCCTGGAGAACCAAACTTCTGTGGGTCTCTGAATCCAAATATAAATGAGGGTCACCCCTGATGATCTCCAGGTCCCCTGTCGACTCTAACATTCTACAGTTTTCATGTCACTCCAAAGAGGCAAATGAATGGGACTTCCTTTCCTATTACCAGTGTATTATACACCAGAGTCACAAGAGAAACCATTAAAACACAGGATTCAGATGTGCAGGATAATGTATGAAAAGACTGTTTACATTTTTACTCTTTTTGAGAAAGTGCATATTGAATTTAAAGCGAAATGTATGTATCAAGGTCTGAAAACCGGTTACTCAAATAATTTCTTTCCATGCATGCAGCTGTTCTAAAGTATAAACCACACTCGTCCAGTAAAACCATCATCTGTTCTACAAAGAATACAAGCACTCATCTGGCCCTTATTTTTAGAGTAAGAGGTCAAATGCACAAAGGGTGAGATGTAGTTGAGTCCACCATGCCAGATACAGACAGGGGCTGAAGGCCAATTATAAACCATAATATCTGAACTTGGTATTTCAATTAGATGGCTCAGAAGATCAAAAGAAATGAGTTATGAAATATCAGAGTAGCCACACAGAAGCTGTGAAAAGCTCACGCTTCCCTCGTTCATTCATTCAACAGACTGCTCTCACAAAATAAATAACCAAAATAAACAGACTCTGACTCATTTCCCAGTGTTTGTTGGAGTTTAGTTCTTTTTCCCTCCAGGGTCACGGAACGCGTGAACTTCAGGCTTACTCTCTGTGTGAGAAAAGTCCTGCATGAGGATAATCGACTTGATGTTAGAAGAAAATGTAATTTTCAACTATCCACGAGTAACTGGTACTGAAGCCAGGCTGCCTGAGCTTTGAGCCCAGCTCCATCAATTCCCCACCTAAGTGATTTCAGGTAAACCAGGGGTCCCCAGCCTCCAGGATCTAATGTCTGATGATTGAGGTGGAGCTGATATAATAATGATAGCAATAAAGTGCACAATAAATGTAATGCACTTAAATCACTCCCAAACCATCCTCCCCTTCCCAGTCCATGGAAAAATTGTCTTCTGTGAAACTGGTCCCTGGTGGGGAACAGCTGAACAACTACTAGGCTCTGTCCTGCCTCAGTTTCCCCCTCACAGGGTTGTGATGAGGATGTTACTATTGCTACATTGTTTGGAACAGCACCCTGTTGTACAGTAAGCACTATGTATGTGTTTATAAAATAAATCTTCATTGCTGGAGACAACACTAGGCAGCTGAGAGCAGCCGCACACTGATTATCTTAAAGGCTACTTCCTCTCTGCTTACACTACTCACTCATAAAAGTACCACGGAAAATCATACATTAGACAAGACAAGGCTCAGCTGTTCTTCGTTTTATTTAGGAAAGGCTGGGAGGAATTCACATTGAAAAACCTCCTGCCTAGACTGCTGAAATCAAAATGACACGCCTCTTTAAAAAAGAGATATGAGTTTGTTGTAGAGATGAAATTAGAATGCCTTGGCATAGTGCCCGTCAGCTTCAGAGTCTGTCATTTCAGCCAAATGTTTGCTTGAGCTATTTGAACCTATTTATTCTTAGCTGTTCTGCTGTGTAAGTGACTATGTGAGTGCATGTGTACGTGTGTGTACACACACACACACGATGGGGGAAGGGTAAGATCTCAGGTGAGACAAGATGCTTCAGTGCTTGAGTCTGGGTCATTTCAGCTCCAACACTTCCAGCTGTTACCTACAATGAAATGTCCAGCTGTTACCTACGATGAAATGTTCCATTACTGAAACTGAATAACGGTCTTGAAAACCTGGTCTTTGGGATGCTGTTTTCTAGACCATTATTCAAAGTGATTGGGATAATTTGTCTTCATAAGGACTGTCCCCATGCATGCCAGCTGGAGGACTGCTGCCACTCACTGGCTAAGACACGACCTCAGGGTATCTGGTAGCATAAGTAAGTAAGAGCAAACCTTGGATTCAGGCCCCAGTACAAGCCCCAACTTTGCCACTTCTTATCGTGTGACCTTGAAAAAAAATCTGAACCTCTCAAAGCCTGTTTACCTATCTATAAAATGGCAATAATAATAACACCAGTATCTATCTTATCACTTGCTCATGAGGCATAAATGAGAATCCTCGGGAAGCACTCAGCATGGTGCCTGGCAGCCAATGCTCTTTAAACAGCACATTTCACAGAATAGCTGTTCTTGTCCTAAATGCCCCAGGGAGATCTCAGGTGGGTTTATCTTTGGGTTGTGATGGGCAGTTTATTAGCTGGTTTTTACATTTGCTTTTAAAATCTCCAGTGAGAATTCTTTAAATACGTGCTATCTACCTCCTCCACTGTTTTTCTTCTTTGTTTCTTTTTTTTCTTTTTTGTACCTTTTATTTTTTCAAAACAAACTAGTTATTTTAATGTCTGAGAGGTGGCCTATTGCTCATCAGAAGAGATTCCAGGGCTTTTTGTAGAAAGGATTTCATGTCAGGATGCTTTGTTCAAGGAGCTGCCTTCCTGTTCTCTTTCCCCCTGGGACAGCCCCTGAAAAGAGTGAGGTTTCAAGTATCCTCCCCCACTGAGGTGGCAGGATGGGGGCCCTGGGAGCTCAGCCCAGGGCAATGGGGCAGAGAGCAGTCAAGAGAGCCTGTGGGGAAGTTCTAGCCTTGGTCCTTCCAATAACTAGCTGTGTGACCTTGCACAGGTCACTTAAACTCTCCAGGTTATATTGTCTTCATCTGTGATATGAGAGAGCTAGCTGCTGCTGCTGCTAAGTCACTTCAGTCGTGTCCGACTCTGTGTGACCCCACAGACGGCAGCCCACCAGGCGCCCCCATCCCTGGGATTCTCCAGGCAAGAATACTGGAGTGGGTTGCCATTTCCTTCTCCAATGCATGAAAGAGAAAAGTGAAAGTGAAGTCGCTCAGTCTGTCCGACTGTTAGCGACCCCATGGACTGCAGCCCACCAGGCTACCCCGTCCATTGGATTTTCCAGGCAAGAGTACTGGGGTGGGGTGCCATTGCCTTCCCCGGAGAGAGCTTGCAATGGACAAAAAAAAAAAAAAAAAGGAAGACAATTCTCCCAGGAGGATAAATAGTATAAACATTGTACTCTTCACTGATTATCAAAGAAACGCAAATTATAGGAATGCAAAGACATCATTTTTTAAAATTATTAAAATAAAATCTAAAAACAACCTTGCTTATTATTATTTCTTTCCTGGGAACGAGGCACATTGGTATAACTGATTGAGACTGGAAAAAATTCATATTGTGTCTCACAGAAGAGAAGGAGGAAAATGTATGTGAATCCTTATGTCTGCAAATCACTAGTTTTGAGGTTCAACCTCCTTGAGGTTCCATTGCCTCACTGGAGGAAAAACGGATACAATGGGGATGATAAAGATAATGCCTATTTCCTGGGTTGTTGTGAGGCTTAAACTAATGTCAATAACGAACTTAGCTTAATGTTTGGCACATTACAGCTGCTGCTGTTGTTCTGACGATGAAGTTAAAGAAATGATGATGAGGACGCCTGACCCCGCCTGGCTCATATTGTGACGCTGCTGTAGAAGAAACCTATTCTCCTCTTCTTCCCTGGACTCCTTGTCAGAATGGGACTTCTCAGCAGGCAGGGCAGATAAATGCTCAGCTGCCGGCCCACTTGTCTGGTTTCCTCAGGGATTCTGACCCGTGCCCTCAGAGGTCCCCAGGCAACTCCAAGTACACACCCTCACAAACACATCCTACCACATACACACACCACTACACGTCAGATGCTAGTCCTGCCCAGCTCAGCTGGCATTCAGTTCCACAAAGCCTCTGGTCTCGAAGGCCCTACCCGTCTAGCATCTAATGCCCGCTCTGCGCCCCACAACTTCCAGGCAGACATGGGTGGCCCCTCCTGGGAGCTCAAGCTCTCTGACGCAGGTCTGTGGCCCCCGTCACCCTGCACATCTTCCGTGCCAGCCCATGGCCACCGTATTTACCAAGAAACTCACCCCACCTGATGGAGGGGGTGAGGAGGGGCTCAGTCCCTTTTCTCAAATGCCCACTTGTTTCTGAGGAGCATTTTTCTCTCCTTCCTCAGATTTCTACTGTGATTCATCTCTTGCTTTTTGGTAATTCAAGTTCAGGATTGACTTGAAATTGCTACAGAGCCTTTATCTACTCAATATCAAAGATGCTTCTTCTCAAATGGTTCTTTGAATTCTTTCTCAATAGCAGGTTATGTTTCTGTTCTCAATAGCAGGTTATGTTTCTGTTCCCATTCTGCAACCTAATAAGGACTGAAATCTGTTTTCAGTAGTTGCTTGATTTTTTTTTTTTTTTCTCAGCTTTAAAAATAATTTCAGAGAGCCTCAGAACTGAGGCACTGACAGGAACTCAGGAGTCCTCACTTCATTCATGAAAGCACTGAGGGCCCCGAGACCCCCCTCTGTGGGGGTCACTCAGGAGAGAAGAAGCAGACCACAGCCTCCAAAGAACAGCTCTTTCTGCCTCCTAGCCTGGCACAGGCCACCTCTCCTTGGTAAACGAGGCCTGGGCCTGCATTTGTCTCTGGAAAGACAGGAGGAGCCTGGCCACTCAGCGGAAACAGCTCCTTCCAGGCCTCCCAAGTCTATCACCTGCTCATTCCTCTCTCTTACTTCCAGGTTTTTGTAAATGCTATTTCCTCTTCCTGGTAACTCTGGCCAAGTCACGTTCATTCTCGAGGTGCTTCCTCCAGGAAGTTCACCTGAACCTCCAGATGAGGAACCCTCCCACATGCAGCGTCCCCACCAGTGCCCTGGACACCCTCCCTCTAAGCTAACTGCTGTGCACCAGTCTTGAAACCGATCATTACCTTGCCTGGAGGTGTGCGTGCAGCATGCGGGCAGAGCAGACGTGATTAACTCACACCAACATGTTAGAGACCTTTACAACCCCCCACCTGCAGAGACCAAGGTGCTGAACACTGGAAGTGGGAAAGAATCCCCAGGGCAGTCTAAAGCCCAAGGAAAAGTGACTTGACAATTTTAGACCAAATGGCCCTACTCTCAATTCTTCCAGATACCCAGAATAAACTTCTTACTCAAGCAAGTAAGGAGAACAAAGTAACCAGGCCCAGATGAATTTGGTTCAGAAAGGTGAACTGACTTATTCACGGTCACACAAGAGATATGTCACTGTTCTGACTAGAAACCTCAGCATCACCTTTACCTCTTTCCCTCTCCTCCTCCCTAAACCAGGCAGCCAGTGATACTTTGGAACATGACTCAGACAGACACCCTTCTCCACTCTGACTGCTTTACCCCTGGCTTTAGACACCTCACACTTGGATTGTTGCAGCAACCTCCTGGCAGGCCTCCTTTCTCTGACCCTTCTCCCTTCTGTGCAAACAGTTGAATTTTCTAAAATTCTAGGCTGCCAAGCTTGGTGCTCGCAGAAATGGCATTTTGAAACTCATCTGTTACACCCTTGTCTACTATGTTAGTGGACACAGCCCTCTCAGGAGTTCTTATGGCTGAGCTCCATCTGATTGCCTCAAACAGCTCCCTGTATGCCTTCTCCAGCTGTTTCAGAATAAGTCTGGTTATAGGAAGCGTGGAAGCTCCATCACGCAGGGGCTGGTTGGTCCACCACTTAGCCCAGTGCTTGGCACACAGTTGTGAGTGCTCAGTAAATACTGGTTGAATGAATGGACTCATTAATGAACAAATACAAGGAAAAACATCATTGTTGTCACTTTTCCCTCCATATATGGAGTACTCTCCTCAGCAGAGGTCCTCATCTTGTCAATACAGTATCCCCCAGGATTTCCCTTGTGGTCCAATGGTTAGGGCCTTATGCTTTCACATAGGGGGCATGGGTTTGATCCCTGGTCTAGGTACTAAGATCCCACATGCCACATGGCATGACAAAAAATAAAAATAAAAAAAACAAATGGCATAAATTCATTTATATATGTTTAAATACTAGATGTATTCCCCAAGTCCATGATAACTAACCCTTCAAGAATCTTTGTTGGGAGACTTTATTTGCATATCTAAATAAAAAGTATTCTAGGGTTTCCCTTTTCCCACATACACAATGTAAACAGACTTTGAGAAGTCGAACAGTCTGAGCTTTACCTCTGCCTACATGTAAATTTTATCTGGTCACCAATGCTTCTGACCTTCATCATCTCTGCGATGGGCAGGTAGCTGGGTAATCAGTGGGATCCTGTCAGGTGTAATCTTCTCAGTATACTTTCTTATCTAGAAGCTATAACGCTTTGTGTCTGACATGCTGTGTTAGCTGAGTGTTCAGAGAGAGTCCTCTTTATTATATATTGCAGCTGTTTGCCTGACAGGGAAACCAGACTTGCTGATATGAAGGTCTTCTCTGAACTCACCTCCTGATGGGAGTTTCTTTCATTCCTGTGTCCAATACTCACACATTAAGTTCCTATTATTAACATGAGTCAACTCAATGGTAATTTGTCCCTCCTGGTGCCAACACAGTACCTTTTGAAGGTAGTAGATTAGGCAACTTTTCAGCCTGCCTTTACAGACATTATGTTATTCCCAACCCAGGGCAACCAGTAGAGACAGCCAGCTAGGGTTTATGACTGGAGCAGCATTTTGCAAATCAGTCAGCGGGATAAGAAGCACAATGAAAGCCAAACAGCAAGGGAAAGACAGAGGCACTTAGAATGTAGGTCTCCTTAATTCTGGTCCTGGCCTCTGTAGCATCATTCCATGCTGCCCATAGGAGCAATAGCCAAGACATCTGGGAGAGGGAAGAAAGCTAGCAATCTCTGGCTGAAGCAATGAAGTGATGGTCTGAATAAGGATGAATGGGAATCACAGGAAGCCCCTGAGAACAGTTCAAGATGACAGCCGCACTTTTAGACCTGGAGATCCCTCAAGTTCCAGATCTGCCTTGCAGCCCAAGAAGACCCTGATCAGGCTGTCTTAATAGCACGCGAGCTGGGCCACAGCACAGCCCATGGCCTGGGTGGTGTCCCCAAGATACGGAAATAGAAGGAACGTGGGCTTAGAATCTAACAGGTGGGTTGAAATCCTACCTGTTCCTCGTAGTAGCTCTGTGAAATCAGGCCTGGGACTCATCTGCGAAACGTAGATGACATCGCCCACTAAAGGGTTCTCTGAGAGGATCGGAAGGAATATCCTACATGAAAGCAGTTAGTACGGTGCCATACCTGATTGCTTCCCTTTCCCCCACTTCTAGTGCCTGTTGCTCCTCTCTGAGGCAGCCCTGAGGCTGTGGCACACAACAAGTGCTCAATGTTAATTACTGTTATTAAGGAATGGAAAGGCCCACAAGGTACAGAGACAATTAAGGAGCCCACAGAGAGGCAGGCTGTAGAGCGAATGGACCCAAAGGAAAGACACAAGAGTACGTCTTCCTCGAAGATACATGAACCCTTGGGGAGACCCAGCAGGTGACTCACAGCCCTTTCCTGGCAGAAATCAAAACCAATCTCTCTAGAAAAGAATCAGTTACAGATAGGGTAGAAGGAAGAGGGGGGCATTTAAAAGGTGTAAACATATTCTTCGTTAAAATAGCTGATGAAACAATCTATAGTTATTAATGACTGGAAATAATTTCTAAGTTAGCCATTGGATAAGTTTTCAGCTAACAAGTTTTGAATCTTGCTCTAATTGGATTAGATTTAGCTAATCAAAAACAAACATTAGAAGGACTTCCCTGGTGGTCCAGGGGCTAAAAGACTCTGGGTTCCCAATGTAGGGGGCCTGGGTTCAGCCCCTGGTCAGGGATCCCATATTCCACAAACATAACCTGGCAGAGCCAAATAAATTTTTTAAAAAACACATTAGAGCTGAAATTAGAATTCTACAGACAATTCAGCAGGAAGGGGACTGGATACCCACTTCTTCCCTTGCACTTGTGACCATTAGGCAAAGCATCTTTAAACCAACAGCACTCCTTACCTGGGGGCAGCTGCATGCATGTAAGCACAGCATCCAAAAGGCATTAACCTGCTGAGGAACCTGGTGTGTGAAACGCTCCCTCTTGGGCAATGATAAATGCACTCAAAGGAGTGTCTGCTACCCAAAAGTAACCACCTAACTGGCCTAGGGCTTCCTCCCTGTTATTCACTGGAAGGACTGATGCTGAGGCTGAAGCGCCAATGCTTTTGCCCCCTGCTGTGAAGAGCCAACTCAACTGCAAAAGACCATGATGCTGGGAAAGATTGAGGGCAGGAGGAGAAGGGGGCGACAGAGGATGAGGTGGTTGAATGGCATCACCGACTCCATGGACACGAGATTGAGCAAGCTCCCGGAGATGGTGAAGGACAGGGAAGCCTAGTGTGCTGCAGTCCATGGGGCCACAAAGAGTCGGATGCGAAGAGTTGGACATGACTTACGACCAAACAACATCCACCGCCACCCATGGGTAACTACTCAGCTGGCTTAGGACTTCTTCCCTTTGGATGCCAGGGGAAGAAGCTTCTTCCCCAGCCTGCAGCTCTTCCCTTCCTGACCCTACTCCAAACCTTCACCTGAGGGCTACTCACCCTGACAAGTCTCCTCCTGATAAGACTTCCTCTGGGAAACCTCCCTCCCCGCCAGGTCTGGGCTAAGGGGACTGAGAAGGAGCTTGTGAGATCACTGTTCTTCCTTACCCTACATTACTGCAGAGATCCTCAGCAGGGATGGTTCCACCTCCCAGAGGACATGTGGCAGGATCTGCAAACCATTCTGGTTAAGACTGTTCGTGTGACTGGATGCTTCTGCCATCTAAGGCTGCAAGCATCCTGCAACGTACAGGACTGCCCTCCCAACAAAGAACTGTCCAGCCCCAAATTTCACCCGTGCCAAGGTTGAGAGACCCTGCTCTGCTTTAGTGTGACTGTTTACTTGATTATCTTTCTCACAGCGGTTGTCTCATTCAAATCCTCAGTACAATGCCTGGCACATCGTACTAAAAAAAGACCTGTTCAATGACTGTATGACTTCCACCTCAGCTTCCATCTCTTGTTTACTGCTGCTTGCTTTGACCCTGATCAACTTCCTGTACGGGCCTCACCTAGTACAACTTCTGACTATTTTTGACTCTGGCCAGGCCCCTCCCTGCACCAGGCCCATTTTACTCCTGCTCTGTACACCAGAGAGGGTTCCCAGGTGGTAATGAACTTGCCTGCCAAAGCAGACGATGGAAGAGACTGGGGCTTGATCCCTGGGTCAGGAAAATCCCCTGGAGTAGGAAATGGAAACCCATTTCGGTATTCTTGCCTGGAGGATCCCATGGACAGAGGAGCCTGGCAGGCTACAGTCCACAGGGTTGCAGAGCAGGACACGACAGAAGCAACTTAGCACACACACTAGAAAACTAGAGCTCTAATACCTGTAGCACAGCAAAGAACAGGGCATCTGGACTTCTCAGCGAGCAAAGCTAGACAAAGTCAAGACCACGAGAAAGGGGAGAAGGCCTGAGCCAGCTGGGCGCAAGGCCAGACCACCAGGCAAATCGGGCAGCTGGACCGTGCAGTTAGGGGCTCAGAAGCTGATTAGTTTCCAAATCCTGCGAATGCCTTCTATTTAACTAATGGACAGTGAGCGTCCATTTCCGAGGCTGCAGAAATCTTCTTCCCCTTAAATGAAGCAGAACTGTATGATGAATATTTTCTCGAAACCCTGAGTCACTGCCCATTTGTTTCTTTCTGCTTTAGCTACTGAGTTCACATGAATAGTTATAAGCTTCTTTTACATGATTGTAAGGGGCTGGGTAATTCTGGCAATTTCAAGAATGAAACATTCGCAAAGCTTTCAGGACCGTGACATCAGGGTTTGGGAATTCAAAAATCACTGCTGTCTTTATTTTCTTACCATATTTCATATTTTACACATATCTATGATAATTTATTTTCAAGTGAAGTAGTAAAGCTGGGCATCTTTTCCAGACAGCCAAGTCTTAGGGGATTGCTGGCTTTTTGAAGCTAAAGATTAGTTGCTTTAACCATCAGCCCCTTAATTTCACCTTTGAATTCCTTTAGAACTCTTGGATGAATGCCGAGTTGTCTCCGTCATTTATCTACATCCAGTTTGTCAACTGGTCTAGAACATTCTGTGCATCCACCACGACTTGATCTAGTACCTCTGCTTCTAAAGATGATTTAAGAGTGTTATTCAGTTTGATATATTTTTTTCTGAAAAGATCAAGGCAAATAATTTATTATGCCTGCTGGCTCCCTTTCACACATCCGAAGGAGTTTTCCGGTAATCCACAAAGGTTCTACCGGTTCTCTGGCTGGCTCCTTCACTCCAGTTACTTTAAAAGGCCTTCTTATTTTTGCTTTAATGTCTGTTTCTTACGGATGCCCCTTAAATTATACATGGATCTTTTGCATGGGCTTCCCAGGTGGATTTCTCTGTTCTTTCAACTAACTTCCTATTTTTTCTGAAGATATCTACTTCTTAGGAAAATGTCTTGCCTTGAGCAATCCTCTTTGAGCTGCTTCTGTAAATTGAGATTATATGGGATTGCAAAGAGTCGGACATGACTGGACAACACTAGGCCTATTGGGGGGGCCAGTTTCCCAGACGATACTGGTGGTTAAGAACTCACCTGCCAATGCAGGAGACATAAGAGACATGGGTTCGATCCCTGGGTCAGAAAGATACCCAGGAGAAGGAAGTGGCAACCTACTCCAGTATTCTTGCCTAGAGAACCCCATGGATAGATAAGAGAGCCTGGCGGGCTGCAGTCCATAGTGTCACAGAGAGACACGACTGAAGCGACCTAGCATACACAAGGAGGGCTAAGAGCCAAATGCAGGAAGGTACGCGGAGGAGAGTTTTGCCTGATGCCTGGCACACAATGAGTGTTTAGCAAATGTTTATTCTTATTGTCTTAGTCAAAGAAGGTGAGGTAAGAAAAGGAAGCCAGTTCTTCCCAACCCAACCTACTAAACGGTTTTATGAATCTTGTCATACTTTATGCTTCCCCATAGGCGTTGGCAATGTTTTTAAAAAATTAGTTGGCAAGATTCTTGAGGTTTATGATATTTTTTCATAATCACTATTCACATTTTTCTCATTTCTCCCTTTACATATACATTATCTTGGTTTTCCATCCTTGCACCAGACCCTTAATCTTAAACTTATTAGGATCATTGAATCACAATGTTCACACACAGATGCTTCCTGCACCTTCTACGGTGCTTGTCTTCCTTTTCTTCTGTAAAATCATTAGTAAAGGAAATGATCATCTGTCCTAATTCATCCCAGAGAGGTATTTTGCCAATCTACAAGCAAGTAAACACCCTCATTATTACTAATTGGCCCAATTTTTTTTAGCTCGGCCAGTCCTACTCCAGCCTCCAGCTCAATCTCATTATCCTTGTCAGGTGGCCCATAACTCCTTTCTACTGCCATATTTTCATTAACTGTTGGCTATTTTCTACCCACTAGGCATTTCCTGATGGCATTTTTATGCTAAGGCTCCTTGGATTTCTCCACTGCTCTGAAAATCTGTTTCATGACCCTAGTTTCCTACCCTTCTTTGCCAGATGTCTCATGAGAGCCTTTGGTTTCTAAGAAATTCAACAGCCCTGCATTCTGCTCTTATTAGGACCCTCAAAATCTACCTGTTTCATGGATGGTCTGTACTACAGCTATCTGTCTATTTATCTATCTATCTATGATTATGGCTCAGCAGTGATGGCAAAAGTTTCTGATATCCAGCTTCCTTCTCAGCTTCCCAGATTAGACGTTAGAACCTGGCTGTTGTATGCTTTCAAGTTATGGTGCTGGCACCAAAAAGGAGAGTTTGGCATGTAACTCACAGGGCATGCACGGGACAGCTTCCAGCAAACTGATTTCCTATCTTTGTTTCACCAGATGGTCCTCACTTGATTTGTGCCAGGGGACCATGACTCCGTTTGCCACCCATTGCTAAATAGTTCTGGAATGCCCCAAGGCTTCCCTGTGTCCTGCACCTGCCTAAGCCTGCAGTGACTGCCACAGTTCTTTCTTCCTGGGTGTGATCTGCAGACCCCACTGGATCCCTAAGCTAGACTGACCCCAATGGAGAAATCATTGAACAGACATAGTTTCTGGTAAAACCCCTACCCTCTCCAGCACACACACACACACACCTGATGCTTCTCTGTACATCTTCATGTTGCCCGTGAGCATATAGAAGTTATTAGTATTCGATGTCTCAGCACTTTGAATTCAATTGGCACCCAGTGGCCAAGCAAGTCAGGGTGTGAAATGAACATGAAATAAAACACAGTAGGTGTTTTACCTTTTTGTTCTTCTTGTAGCAATAGCTCCTTTGAGAAATGGCAGAAGTGGGCACCAGAGACAACTGCTTGTATTTTATTATCTAACCACATAACACTGTCTATGGGGGGTGGGCCCCCATGTATGGGAAAGCTCTTTATCAGAGTACCATGCTAGACTGTTAGAATTGTATCATCTTGAGCAGCAGATTCCTTGAGGGCGAGAACTATATTTCCCCCAGGGTATCTCCTGGTCCTCCTAATACTATGACCTGCACCAAGAAACCATCTAAGCCAACTGAACGTAAACTGGAAGGGCTCCATCCGTACACCCAGTTATCACTAAGCATCTACATGTCATAGTCTCCCCTTTCTCCCCTTCTCCATCCCCATCCTGGGTTACTCACCTCCTTCCCCAAGAATCTCTACATTATCTAAAGCCTCAAAAAGGCAGGGACTGTCTGTCCAGCCCACTGCTGTATCTCAGAGCCCAGAAGTGTGTGGCACAAAAGGTCCCCAGTAAAATGGCTTGAGCCAATACATCAATGAGAACAAACCTGTTTATAACCCGGGCTGGTGTCATGGGGAACACTCTGCCCAATACCAAAGTGTGACCTGGATTCTTTTTTGTTAAGCAGGGCCACCTGCAGCACATGCCAGAGGACAGGCAGATGTGGCAGTACTCGTAGGGAAGCAGAGATGAGTGGGAGGCAGAGAAGGGTCATTTTTCGAGGATATGTGTGTGTGTGTCTGTACGTGTATAATTACAGTAAATGTTTTCAAAATCACAACCAATAAAAAGAGATTTTTGGTGGAGGCTGCTGTGCTCCCTTTAACTGATGATTGTTTCAGATTGTAATCGAGCCGGGAACTCACAGCAGCCCACCCATAAAGCAATGCCCTTCACACACTGTAGCCATTCACACAGAATATCTGCTGCTATCACTACCCTTCTCCCTACCCCAATGCTGATTACAGGTATGTGATCTTATCTGCCACCATGGTTCTCTCCCAAAGGGATAGTGCGGCTATTCATTACAACTGCAACCATTCTGAAAACTAGAAAAGTGAAAGTGAAAAATGGACACAGAAGAAGACCTTCACTTGTAGCCACTACACATCAAAGTGTTGTCTTGGCAGGTGGCAACATCCCCTGGGAAACTGCTGGAAATGCACATTTAGGGGCCCAACTCTAGTCTCCTAGATCCAGCATCTCTGGGGTGGAGCTCAGGAAGCTGTGTTTTATCTGGCAGCAACACTGCAGATGTTTTGAGAAGCAAGGCTTGAAAGCACTGTTGGCTGTTTTAAATAATTCTCAGCATTGCCTAGAGGAGGAATGGGAGTCTGGGGTCCACGGAGGAGATTTTTTTTTTTTTTATTTTTTGGTATTGCTTACATTTTTTCATGAGAATGTCTTATTATTTCAGTAAAACACACACACACACACACACACACACACACACACACACACACACACACACAAATAAATGGGACCTTTATCAACAGCACACCAGGATGGAAAGGACAATTCATGGCAACCTCCTAGGAGGTTCCTAGTAATTATTCCCCAACTGTTTACCTGGACAATTTCCCCTCTATTCTACATGACAGATAAGAAGGAAGAAGGTAGAATGATGATAAAGTAATACATTGACAAAATTATATTTTGCTTCTTGACAAAAATATAACAAAATATATTTTGTTTAACATTTCTAAAAATATTAGAGGACTAAAGTTATCCCTTAAGAAGATAGCAATATGACCATAAGTCAAGTCAGGACAACATCAGGGTTAACCATTTCCAACTACACAGCATGATTTTTTTAAACTCAATTATGAAAAGTATTTGTAACAACAGCATGTCTAGAGTCTCTAATAACCAGAAGAGAATGAACATAATACAATTAAAGAGTTTGCATGTTTAATCCTTGGCATGATTCTTTTTTCCCTAAAGATTACAGCTGCTCTCATACCTTCTCAAATTGAGCCATCAACCTGCTTTATTATTAGCCATCCCACTAAGAGAAACACAGTCGATGCAGTGTTTGGTTAAAGCAATACAAAATGCTAGAGATTCTCCCGCCAGTCTCTCTCCCAAAGAAAGAAACAGGGACTGCGTGAACTAAAAGGGCTCATCAAGCAAAAATGGCAGGAACAATTATGTACAGAGACCTCCTTGCTACAGGGCCAGAGTCCTCTACATTGAACAAAAACATTTTATTTTCAATAAATCATAGAGACCAAGAGTTCCTATAGTCAACATTTTGTAACAACGCACGTGGAAAAATAATTTGAAAAAGAGTGTATATAAGTGAATCACTTTACTGTACACCTGAAACTAACACAACATTATAAATCAACTACACCTCAATTAAAAAAAACAGTTCCTGTGTCTATCTTTCTGCCACAACAAGCACCAGGCATTCACTCCTACGAAGACGCCCACACTCTCATGGTAAAGAGAAGTGTTAAAAGCCCCCTATTCGCACTTTGACAACTCTACACTACTTTGGACGCAAGAAAAATGAGCTTGTGTCAGGAAATTGACATGATTTCTCATGTTATTTTCATCCATCCACAAGGGGTGTAGAAAGCATAAAAGCTTAATTGAAAACTTGAGTCCCAATAATACTCATAAAATATCATATGCTCTTGAAAGGGGTTGTAGAAATTCAGAGATAGAGTTATGTGAGCCATTTCTAGAGTAGTCTTCATAGCTTGAATTCCTTAAACACAGTACTTTGCAATGAAGTTAGCCAAATACAGAGAAACAAAACAGTTTTCAAGTTTTATTCTGGGTTATTTTTAACCCCAGAATTTTTTTTTTTTTTTAAGAAAAGGAACAGAATTTGGAATTGAATTGGTGACGAGCAGGAAACTACTCTTTCGGTTATTTCTTGAACTAATCTTATCAAAGGTCCAACATGTTCTCAATGTTGGTGAATAAATAGCTTAACCACACAGATAAACTATGGATACTGACATGGAAAAACATTTTCAATAAGGTATATTTAAAGCATGAAAAAACATGTAGCTTATTTCAACCAGGGATGCTATCAAACCTGACTGAACTCAACTCTTAAGTATACTTTAAAATTAGTTATACTAAGCCTATTCCTTACCACAATCGTATTCACAAAACCAAAAGATTAAAAAGAAAATCAAATCTGCAAAAGGAAGATCAACTTATTCAAAAGCTAGCATTCTGAAGACTATCCTGAATCAGAAGTTTTCATTAAACTAGATGTTGATACAGACATAACACACCACAGGCCATTATAAAAGGAAGGAAAACAAATATCTAATACACCCTCAGGATTCCTTTCAAAATCTTATAGATTAAAATGCACAGCGATCATCTTAAAGCTATGTCTTCAAAGGAAGAGAAATTTGCATCTCTAACTGTTCAGTATTTTGGGTTAAAGCATTTTAGAAACGTCTTTAACTAGGGAAGAAACTTCCCTGATCCTCTCTGTGAAATGTCTCAGAGGAATTGTGTTTTGACTAATACTGCACATCGGTGTGAGAAAAGGAACAGTCCCCAGATTTCATGCATTAAGAACGTCAGGGGACTTCCTGGACAACAGGAACCCTTACCTGGTCTTCTTTAAGGCTTCAGCATCCACATCCATCCTTTAATAAGGTAAAATTGGGTACTGCAGAGAGAGGGAAGAACCAAGCAACCCTCAAGGCAGGCTGAGAGCGTGCAAAGCCCCAGCTGACAGCCTGCTTCCCTCTCCTGAGGCTCTCTGCCTACGAGGCTGCACAGAAACCAAGCCCAGTGCCAAATCTTAATCCTTTTGCAGAATCTCACATGGAGCTGCCTCACCTCTTCCATTCCCGCAAAGCTTCTTCCTGCTGCACTTCCTTCTGAAACCATTAATCATTACAATGATCCACCGAGTGAAGCCCAATCTCAAACTGTACTAAAAATCCTGTTACATGCGGGGTGATGAATGTTTACATTAGCCGAAATGAAATGATGTAATATTTAGAATCAAGGGAGGGCCCCCATCCAGAGTCAGGGCATTGTAAGAACTGCTATGAAATACGATTTTTCTAAATGGGGAAAAAAAAAATTACCCTGGGGTTTTATGAATCTAGTCTCTGTAAATTTAGGATTATTTGGATTGTTCTGATCTTACTGAGTATCATCATGCTTTCCAAACAGAAATCCAGAACTTTTCAATTACTTAAAGCTTTAGTTGAAAAAAAAAAAGGAGCAGACAGAATCCAGTGCATTCGTGTGCAAAGAACCTGGTATGAAGGTGGCAACAGTGGAAGGCATCAACCCAGGGATGCGGAAGCCTGCCATGCTGCAGGAGACCGGAGCCTCTCACAGGTGCAAATGCCTTCAAAGGAAAGGCATCTTCCAAGAAAAGTACTGTGTATTTAAGCCAGAAGTCCATTGTTTTTCCATAATTAAAAAAAAAATTTTTTTTTGGCCACAGTGTGCAGCACATGAGCTCCTAGTTCCTCGGCCAGGGATTGAACCTGAGCCTCTTGCGTAGGAAGCTAACCACTGGACCTCCAGGGAAGTCTCATGACTTTTGATGAATAGGAAAGCCCAGTTCCCAACACTATTCCTGATAGACAACTGCTTTTGGTTAGTTTGGCATCTGATGGTCTTCCCTGATCAGGCTGGGATGGGAAGGTTTGAGAGGCACGATGCTGGATGAAAAGGGGAAAGGGGAGGGGAAGTGGCTTGTCAATAGAGCCCACTTGTGAGAGAGCCCAGGTAAGGTTTCAAGACCGATCAGAGACTGGCTTGTGACTGGTGAGGGTGCCAGAGGTAGACTGTTTCATTTTGGATGTGTTTAACCGATCATAATGTGAAAACTTTAAAGTAATTATCATGTGCCACACACTGTGCTAAGCACGTTACATGCAAGCCTCATTGAAGCCTCACAACAACACTATGTGGCAGATACTATTACCATTCCTGTTCTGCAGATGAAGAAGCTGAAGCTCAAACCTGGTACCTAAGAGATGGCACCAGGTCTGTCTGGTGTGCTCCTTGACCACCAGCCCACTGCTCCTGCCGGCTTCACCAGCTACACAACCACACCATCACAAGCATGCTCTGTGCTCTGCAAAGTGACAAAGTGTCACTACACAAAAGCACGGGAAGCATGTGTTTGCAGTTCGCCAAAGGCATAAGCCAAATCCTTGGCTGCTGCCGCCCAAGAATGCCAGGCCCCAGAGCTCCTAGCCTGCTTGCCAGACCCTTGGAAGGAAGGTGGAAAACCTCCAAATGTAGGGGCAAGAATCAAATGTCACATAAAAGGATCTCTGGCCTGATCCATTTCTGCCATGAACCAGCGTGACCTCAGTCAACCCACTTCCCTTTCTGAGCTCTGAAAAACGAGGAGCTTGGACTTAGCTGGGTTCTAGCAACTATATCCCAGCATGAAATCTCTATGACATATGATTTTAAAGGATGGGAGTGCTAGGTGAGATGTTATTTTTTTAAAAAATCGGAATTTATGCATCCAAATGAGAATTCACTCCAACACAACAATGACATAGCAACAATAATAATAGTAAAAGAACCACTCTCATTTATTGAATTAGTGTACTACACAAGAGGCATTATGTTTACTTAGAGCGTTACATGAACATTCTCACTTGTCCTGATAAAAGCCCCTAGAAGAAAGTATCATTATCTCCATGCCACAGCTGCAGAAATAGAGGGTCAGAGGGAATGAATTTGTGTAGGGCCAGCCACACTGCTGGCAAAGGGGACAAGTAAGGATTGGAATCAGGCCTGATAGATTCCAGAGCCTATGTATTTCATGTACACTACACTGCCCTTTGACCCAACAACACTCTTTATCACTTGCAGCAATTCTAGAACACTTTTTGGGAAACTTCCGTCAGAACTTGTATGCTGCATTTTAATAAATTAACATTTTTGAACATCAAAACTCATGCTGGACACTGCAGAGGTTATAGATATATGGTCCTGCCCTCCAAAGGCTCCCAGCGTGATGGGGGAAATAGAGGCAGAAGAAGGTTTTTCCACCACAAGGGTGACTGGGCTAAGTATTATAACTGAGGCACAGGACCACGGGAGTTTGGGGCAAGTGAGATGTTATTTCAAAATTACCCAAATTACTGCTAATATGTTCAGTGGTGGTAAATATCCATCCTTAGAGGGTGGATGCAGTTTTGGCTCACAAGCAAGTCAATCAGAGCCAAGTCTGAGGAATAAGTGGGTCATCAAGCTGGGTAATACCATTTTTGGTCACAAGCTAGGTGTGGCTATAAAATAGTGAGACGGATTTTCCTGTGTGGCCCCGACTAGCTCGGAAGGCAAGTCCTAAGGGGGAGTTCCAAAAATGTTTCGAGCAATGATACCATCTCCAGATTTAAGGCAGAGCTGCGCAAAGCGGTTCCAGAAGACAAGGCTTCCAGAGCAGAGAATGTGACCACAGCAGAGGCACGGCCTGCAGAATCACTTGATCCCCACCAGCAGCCCAGAAGAGCTTGCCTGTGCATTGTCCTAGCGTCTGACTGAGCACTTGGCACAGGGGGAAGGCTCAACCAATGTTTGTTGACTGACTAAATGAGAGACACATTTGAATGTACAAAGTCTGGATTAATATTTACTTCTAAAGACTGTCTTATTATTTGGTCACACTTAAGACATCCACATACTGACTGTGGACATATTCCCAAACTGAGCTCAATGGCCAAACTAAGACTGTTCTTACCTAGTCTGTCTACCGTGCCAGGTCCTGGATGGTGAGCCTGGCTCTCACTGTGGTGGTTTATTCAACCAACTCTTGCAACCGCCTGGACGGTATTCCTCCAGGCTCCTTTGTCCATGGGATTCTCCAGGCAAGAATACGGGAGTGGGGTTGCCATTTCCTACTCCAGGGGATCTTCCCAACCCAGGGATCCAACCCCAGTCTCCGGATTTGCAGGCAGATTCTTTAGCAACTGAGTCGCCGAGGAAGCCCCAGTTTCCCACCCTGTCCCTACCCACAGCCTTTCCTGCATTCAGTGTGAAGAGGAGTGAGAAGCAGGACCTGCTCAGGGCCTGTGGCCACAGGGCCTAGCTGAGTGCCCACTCCGGAAGTCTGGCCATGCCGGGGAAGGCATCCACTGCCCCATTAGGGGAGGCAGTGAACCTCTGTGCCCAACAGCCATGCTGGCCTCCTACCAGATCTAAGTCTGGGGGAAACTGGAACGTCCAAGGAACCGTTCCCCAACCACAGCCCAACTCCATACACACTCCAAAAAGTGGGTTGACATCTCTGAGATTCCATGGAGTTCATCAAATAAACAGGACCAATTGGAGTTTGGAATAGAGCTCAGGGAAGTTGGAAATGAGAGAGGTTTCCTGTCTTCAACTCTCCCTTTCTGTTGTCTGTAATTGGCTTCCTAATTATCCACACAAACAAGCCAAGGCCTCTAGGCCACTGGAACTCTCAGGGCCAGAGGGATTCTTTGGGTCTAATATGACCCCTTGGCCTGACTATCCATCACTAGTGAAGAAAAGGGATGGCAAGACCTCGCCTGGATTTTAATCTTTCAGTGGCTCACTTTTTTCATCTTTTTTCTTTCTTTCTTAATTTATTTATTTTTATAGGCCACATGGCCTGTGGTATCTCAGTTTTCCAACTAGGGATTGAACCCATGGCCCCTGCACTGGCATCACAGAATCTTAACCACTGGACTGCCAGGGAAGTCCCCTCACCTCCCTCATCTTTAAATAAAGAAAATAACAGTATCCCCAAACACAAGGTTGTTGAATGAGAAAATATACACAAAGGACTTAGAAAAATGCGAGGCCCCGGGCGGGTTCTATTACATGTCAGTTGCTGTCATTGTTTCCGACTTGCTGGGAGTGGGGAAGGAAGCAGCTGATGGACGCAGGTGGAGGCGGGGAAAATCGTCATGTACTTCTAAAGCATCTATTTACTGTGTCACCCTACACTAATGTTTTACGCCCTGTTTGATGCCACAAAAGGATTTGGTGTGTTTTTTAAAGTAAATAAAATTAAACAACTCAGTTCTAAGAAGGATTCAGAGGCCTGAACTGTCTGAGGGAAGCCGCTGTTGCTAACCACTGCCTTTAGCTCTGAGCATCTTGGCAAACCAAACAATAAGGGAAACACACTGAGGGGGTATCGCAGATGTCATCCAATCAGAAAAAAATATAAGAGTTTGAGCCGAGAAACAACCTTTTTTCTGGCTCCAAATTTCCAGAGGAGTTTACAAGCGGGGATATAGGGCACTGGGTAACAAAAGGACAATGCTTTCCCCGGGACTCGAGTGAATGACACAGAGACATCTTTCCAAGGGCCTCAACTTATAAGGGCCCCACCATAAAAGCTGAGGGCTCCCACTAAATTGTAGTTCCAAAGAGGCGTTTGTGGGTTTACAGAATGTCAACACTGGAAGGGCCTGCAGTCCAGCCCCCTGCTTTTATCATAGAAAGAGCAGCTGAGGCGCTCCAGGGACAGCTGGCCGAGAACCCAGATTCAAGCTCCCCAGTCCACGGCTTCTTCCTGACCTCGAACTCTCGCCCTCCCCTTCATTTCTTCCATCAACGAAAAGAAGTCTCCCTGGGTCCCTTTCCCTGTGGGAAATGGCAAAGCTGCAACAGCCTCCTTCACACTGTGGGAATCCCTTTTCTTTAAGTTTGGTTAAAAATAAATTTGAAAATGTTTAAATTTTCAAAGTCCGGGCTGGCCAGTTTCCAGGTGGCCTTAGGAGTCTGCAGTCCAGAGCTGTTCTCGGCTCTAACGGCAGGCTGGGTCTGCTGGTTGCTAAGTTGCACTCCTCACACCAAAGTCCTCTGAAAAGGCTGTGTGTTTTCGCAGCTACCATTCTTAAAAGCTTTCTAAGTGTCCCACGGTGTGCTAAGTGCCCTAAGTGACAGCCTTACTTTCAGCAACACCATGTGGAAGGTTCTATTGTTGAAACAGAACATGAACTGATCCTGTTGACTAGAACCCAAGGTCTTATCTATAAACTCTGTTACTTTCACAGGACGAGAATTTTTGTGAGGCAGGAACAAAGTTTGGCAATCATGTCTACGTCCAGGCCTCTGTTTGAGCAATGAAATTTCTTTTTTTTCCCTTTTCTTTAAGTTTGGTTAAAAATAAATTTGAAAATGTTTAAATTTTCAAAGTCCGGGCTGGCCAGTTTCCAGGTGGCCTTAGGAGTCTGCAGTCCAGAGCTGTTCTCGGCTCTAACGGCAGGCTGGGTCTGCTGGTTGCTAAGTTGCACTCCTCACACCAAAGTCCTCTGAAAAGGCTGTGTGTTTTCGCAGCTACCATTCTTAAAAGCTTTCTAAGTGTCCCACGGTGTGCTAAGTGCCCTAAGTGACAGCCTTACTTTCAGCAACACCATGTGGAAGGTTCTATTGTTGAAACAGAACATGAACTGATCCTGTTGACTAGAACCCAAGGTCTTATCTATAAACTCTGTTACTTTCACAGGACGAGAATTTTTGTGAGGCAGGAACAAAGTTTGGCAATCATGTCTACGTCCAGGCCTCTGTTTGAGCAATGAAATTTCTTTTTTCTTTTATTTTTAATTTTTTATTGGAGTATCATTACTTTACAATGTGCAATGAAATTTCTGAGCCCCAAACTTGGCAAATGTCATATAAACTGTAGTTGGTATCCTAAAATTCCAAAAGACTCTCTGGAAAGACGGTCTTAAAATCAGGACAATTCTTTAATTGTAGCATCCTGAGAACAACAGCAAAACAAGATCCCCAGGGTGCATCCACAGGCTATACCTGAAACGGATATTCACTTCTAGCCAACCACAGGAAACTGGTGTTTGCTATCATTGAGCGAGAAATAAGGGGGTCAATATGGCGGGGTGGCTGGGGGCACAGGTTATGGTGTGGTTACCAGGACTGTCACATGCTTACGTACGACCCAGGCAAGTGGCCTAACCTTTCTAGATCTCCGTTTCCTGTCCTATAACAGGAGACATTACAGTGGAGTCTCCTTTATAGAGTCATGAGATAATGTCAAGAAAGTTGTTTACAAAAGTGCCAGGCACACATTATGGGCTCAGTGATAATTACTAATGACAGAAGACCTGTGTTTTAAGACATACATATATATGTGTGTGTGTATATATATATACATATACACACAGATTACTAATTGAAATTAGTAATATAAATGTCCTCAATATAAATTAGATGCTAAACACTGAGGTAGTTTCCCACTTTCTTTGTACATCCTGATTTCATTTTGCCTAATACAAACTTTCCCAGTTTACAGAACAATTACGGTACCATATATGTATTATGAGTTCATCTATGTTCTTACTGGGCTTCCCTGATGACTCGGTGGTAAAGAATCTGCCTGCCAATGCAGGAGACGTGGGTTCGATCCCTGGGTTGGGAAGATCCCCTGGAGGAGGAAATGGCAACCCACTCCAGTATTCTTGCCTGGAGACTCCCATGGACAGAGAAGGCTGGCGGGCTGCAGTCCATGGGGTAACAGAGAGTCAGACATGACTCAGCAATTAAATGACATCGAAATTCTTACCAGCATCTTTTATTGACAATATATCACATTTACTTTCAGATCTTGACCAAGAAGTAAACTCCAGGTCTCTGCTATTCCTTCTTACTAGGAGCTTGGATGCAAAAAGTAATCATGAAGAATCACCAAAAGTATGTTCGGCTCACCTATTCCTCTTAAAATTTTAAATTATAGTCTTTGATCAAATCAAATCATCAGAAAGCTACATACCTAAAATATAAGTATTTTTACTTCTCATAAAATTGCTTTTTATAAATTTTCTCCAATGTTTTGCCCTTGGCTTTTCAATGATTTTCTGCAGTTTTCAGTGTCTAAGACTTGTACCTCTTTTGTTAAATTTATTCCTGTTTTATTCTTTTGGATGATACTGTAAGTGGAATTGTTCTTAACTTCTCTTTAAGAACATCAAGTTCTTCTTAACTTCATTTTGGAATTATTCATTGCTAGTGTAAAGAAATACAACTGATTTTTGTATTAAGCTATTTGCTTTTATTGATATTACAAATAATATTCCAGTTTTCATTCCAATCCCAAAGAAAGGCAATGCCAAAGAATGCTCAAACTACCACACGATTGCACTCATCTCACACACTAGCAGAGTAATGCTGAAAAATTCTCCAAGCCAGGCTTCAACAGTACGTGAACCATGAACTTCCAGATGTTCAAGCTGGATTTAGAAAAGGCAGAGGAGCCAGAGATAAAATTGCCAACATTCGCTGTCAAAAAAGCAAGAGAGCTCCAGAAAAACATCAACTTCTGCTTTATTGACTATGCCAAAGCCTTTGACTGTATGGATCACAACAAACTGTGGAAAATGCTTAAAGTGATGGGAATACCAGACCACCCAACCTGCCTCCTAAGAAATATGTATGCAGGTTAAGAAGCAATAGTTAGAAGTGGACATGGAACAACAGACTGGTTCCAAATTGAGAAAGGAGTATGTCAAGGCTGTATATTTTCACTCTGCTTATTTAACTTATATGCAGAGTACATCATGTAAAATGCTGGAATGGATGAAGCACAAGCTGGAATCAAGACTGCTGGGAGAAAAATCAATAACCTCAGATATGCAGATGACACCACCCTTATGGCAGAAAGCAAAGAAGAACTAAACAGCCTCTGATGAAAGTGAAAGAGGACAGTGAAAATGTTGGCTTAAAACTCAACATTCAGAAAATTAAGATCATGGCATCTGGTCCCATCACTTCATGGCAAATAGATGGAGAAACAATGGAAACAGTGAGAGAGTTTATTTTCTTGGGCTCCAAAATCACTGCCGATGGTGACTTCATCTATGAAATTAAAAGACGTTTGCTCCTTGGAAGAATAGCTAGCAGAGTCATTACTTTGCCCACAAAGGTCTGTTTAGTCAAAGCTATGGTTTTTCCAGTAGTTATGTATGATTGTTAGAGTTGGATCATAAGGAAGGCTGAGTGCTGAAGAACTGATGCTTTTGAACTGTGATGTTGGAGAAGACTCTTGGAGTCCCTTGGACTTCAAGGAGATCCAAGCAGTCCATCCTAAAGGAAATCAGTCTTGAATATTCATTGGAAGGACTGATGCTGAAGCTGAAACTCCAATACTTTGGCCACCTGATGCGAAGAGATGACTCATTGGAAAAGACCCTGATGTTGGGAAAGATTGAAGGCTGGAGGAGAAGAGGACGACAGAGGATGAGATGATTGGATGGCATCACTGACTCAATGGACATGAGTTTGAGTAAACTCCAGGAGTTGGCGGGGAAGGCAATGGCACCCCACCCCAGTACTCTTGCCTGGAAAATCCAATGGACGGAGTAGCCTGGTGGGCTGCAGTCCATGGGGTCGCTAACAGTCGGACAGACTGAGCGACTTCACTTTCACTTTTCTCTTTCATGCATTGGAGAAGGAAATGGCAACCCACTCCAGTATTCTTGCCTGGAGAATCCCAGGGATGGGGGAGCCTGGTGGGCTGCCGTCTATGGGGTCACACAGAGTCGGACACGACTGAAGTGACGTAGCAGCAGCAGCAGCAGCAGCCAGGAGTTGGCAATGGACAGAGAGGCCTCGCATGCTGCAGTCCATGGGGTCGCAAAGAGTTGGACATGACTGAGTGACTGAACTGAACTGAACAAATAATATTCACTCAATGAAAAAATATTTTATGAGCACCTACTATATAACAGGCGGGGTCTGGACTCCATTATGTAATGTAGAGTAAAATAAATATGGTCCCTGCCCTTTCAAGGGGTTCAGGGTCAAGTATGGGAACCAGGTCCAAGGGAGGTGCACTTTCTCATTACCAAAAAGATGCTGGTAAGCACTGCTCACAACACCACACAGGCCCCTATATGAAGGTCACGGCAGAAGCTCCTTTCTCCTTGAATTAGGAAAAACTGTGTATCCCTTTAGCAGTGATTCTATTTTGATCCCATGCCCCCTGTGAATTGTGTAGCTGGACAGGTTTTCTTTATTTCAGTTGCTAGGAAGCTTTGGGCTGTGTTGTGGCCACACTCCAGCAAATGACACTAAGGCTAGAATTCATTTTTATTTTTCTGTATCTATCTTCTCATGGCTCTGGTTTCCTTATCTTTTAATTTTACCTTGTTTTGGGTAGATCTTTCTAAGTTGCCTCAGATTTTTCATGGATGGAAGCTGGGAAGGAAGGGAGGAAGGAAAGGAGAAAGGAAGGGAGGAAAGAAAGTTGAGCTACTCCACGATATTCCTGAAAATGTTAACTTACTATGAAGATCTACTTCTCATTTCTGAAGTTCCACCAAGATGTGATTTTATTACCTGAGTGAATGTTTATACCATCTGGAATAAGAACTGTTTCATACATATCTGGTTCTTTAATATGCTTTTGGCAGGTTTAAACTAAACAAAGTCTATTGGTTTCGTTCAGACACACGAGAAATGCTTTTCTGGCATCACTTCAACAAAATGTTCTTTCCTCGTTGGACACAGAGGTTCAGGGCAAGAGCAGGGAAGGTAAAAGGGGCTCTCTTTTTCCTAAGTCATTTATGAGCAAAAGGCAGTATAAGTAGTTCAGCTTTGTAGTTGCTCAAACCTGGGTCTCAACTCTGACTCTATTATTTACTTACTAGCTGTGTGATTCTGGAAAGGTTACTTGTTCACTCCCATTCCTTCATCTACACAGATGAGATAACACCTACATTAATGACTACTAGTGTAGTCAAATTAAATGAGATTTAGCATAGGGCTAATGACACATCCCTTTAATAATGGACTAGAAGTACTAGGCAGTGTAATGAGACAAGAAAAGTAAATAAGAATAAAAACGGCAAAGGAAGAAATGTGCCTTATAAGAGACACTATTTTAGGAAAGATTCCCCAGTGTTCTCCTTACTTGCTACAAGTAATAAATCTTCCCTTCTCCTCGCCTCCCAGAAGAAGTATACCCAACTGCATGTGAAGGCTTGGTAAAAATAAATTACATTTCTATCTAATTACAACAACAGTAAAATCCAGATGAATGAAAGTTCCCATTGTGAGAAGCAAAGCATTAAAAACTTTTTGAGGAGAATGCCTTTACAATCACAGGGTAGAAAATGGCTTCTTAATTTTAAAAAAGTAGAAAACATACAGGAAATGTTAGTTGAATCATATTAAAATCTAAAATATCTATAAAATGCATGAGATTGTAAACAAAGATAAAAGAAAAGTTATGGGCTAGAAGAAGGTAAGTGTAACATATATAATAATTGGCAACGGAATATTCTAACTATCCAAGAAAACTTACAAACCAACAGGAAAAAGATAAATAACCAAACAGATAAATGGAAGAAACTACAAACTGTTCTTAGATGCAGCTAGTAAATATGAAAAATGTTCAACCTTACCCATAATCAGGAAAATATTAATGAACACAAGAGTAAGATAATATTTACCATTCATAAGGCTAGCCAAAATGTCAAGTTGTCTATTCTAGTTCACTTACAGATTTTCAGGTGACTGGACTGACACCTGTGCACACAGTGTTGCCTCTGAGGAAGGAGGAGAGAGTGGGGAACACAGTCTATAATGGTCTCTGTAACATTTTGTTTCTTTTTTAACAAATGGAGGCAAACACTACAAATGATGACATTTGCAACTCTGGGCAATGGGTACATAGCCTTTTGCCATCAGCCTCTCTGTGCTTTTCTGTGTGCTTGAAATGTAAATAAACACAAGCAAATAAACCTAGCTCAGAGGTTAAAGCGTCTGCCTCTGATGCGGGAGACCTGGGTTTGATCCCTGGGTCGGGAAGATCCCCTGGAGAAGGAAATGGCAACCCACTCCAGTGTACTTGCCTGGAGAATCCCATGGACTGAGGAGCCTGGTGCGTTGCAGTCCATGGGGTCACAAAGAGTGGGACATGACTGAGTGACTTTACTTACTTACTACTTACTTAAAACAATCTTATTGATACTGAGAAGGAACAACAGAAAATAAAAGTATCTATTTAAGTCGGTTTTTGAGAGGGCTGGCTGGGCCCAGAGTGGGAACCAGGATGCCCTGCAGAGGCCCAGTGTGAAGGCCAGTAGATCAGCACAGTGAACAGGCAGATGAGTGATGTGAAGAAAGATGCACATTTGAGAAAAAAACACTGGTCCAGAAATAAAGTTTAAAAGCAGAGGAGCTATTTCTCTTGAAATCCAGAATAAGTACAGCCCTTGTTTGTCCACTCACTGCACAAATACTTATTGCACTGAAATATGTGGTCTCTGGCCCAATACCATGTCCAGTGTAGAGACAGATTTATGAAATAAACTAATGGCTGATATGGGCAGGGGAACGTGTGTCTGGGGGAAGGCTTCCTTGAGGATACGAACTGAAATCAACCATCAGGTACCAAGATGTAGTAGGTAGAAGAGTATGCCCCAGGCAGAGGGAGCAGCATGTGAAAGGCCCTGAGGTAGAAAGGAGCCCAGGCCTGTGAGGTATTAGTGTATAATCTACAGAAACCTCCATGAAAGGTTCTGTGGGTGTGAGGAAGGGCACTGCCATCATGGTCAAGAGGAATGTACCTACGTCTTCCTCAAAGTCCAAGGAACCACAGAGAATTCACCCAGGCTGAAAGACCATGAGTAAAAAGCTAAAGACATTTAAAAGCAACAATAAAAGCTGTGCAGGTCAGATTATTCCCTTTCATTGAACTAAAATCAATGATAAACTTGAAACTTTACTAAAACAGGAGATTGAGCTGCAGAGGACACAGTGGGAAAAAAAGCATTAAGAAATGGGAATCTGCTGAGGAGCGGGAAGGCTCCTTGCATTCTGAGTTTTGGAGGAACTCTCAGAGCCAAGAGGCAGCAAAGTGGATTATGTCAATGGCAGCTAAAAAAACTAACCTAGGAGCATCCTTCTTGGACACCACTTCAGCCTAGGCTGGTCACACACAAAATACTTAGGCATCAGAAATTCCAGTTGGCTTGGGGCACAAATTTCTCCAAAGGGTTCTTGGCCTGGCCCTGCTGTAGCAAACACAAGATAATATTTTTTACACCTGCAATTTTCATAATGGAAACTGACATCTTCTTGGGATTACACCAAGAGAAATAAATACAACTGAAAGCTTTCCCCTAATATTATATCAAATACAGGCTCCAGGATGGACATTAACATTTTCTCATTTCAAACAACGCTCAGCGCTAGAGTTCATTGGTGGGAGAGCGTGTGACCTCAGATTTGTTCCAATGACTTTCTCTTAACACTGTGATGAAAATATTCACTTGACTTGAGCAACATTTGCCTATTTGCCCTCAAATCCAAGTGCAGCCCCTTGAGAGAAAAAGCAACTTGGGACTAATTTTTTCTCAAAAAAATTTTCATGACCACTGATGTAAAACTATTAAAACTCTGTCCTCATGAGGGAAAGCGAACTGGAATAACAATGGCGAAGGATATAGCACACTGCACTGCAAGCTGGGGTTCTGCTTCTCCCCAGATAAGTTACTTTACCCAGGATCTCAACTCCTGAAACCTGTTCCCGTAAGTGCATGTTAGGTGGCTCAGTCCTGTCTGACTCTTTGCAACCCCACAGGCTGTAGCCCACCAGGCTACTCTGTTCATGGGATTCTCCCTTAAGTATAAAGGAAGCTAAAAAGCCCACCTCCTTGTGGTATTATTGTAAAAGTCCAATTTGGTAATGTTGATTAGTCATGAAGTACAGTAAGCATTCAATTGTTGCTAATACTTTTTATGAGATTCATAACTATCAAGGCAACAAGTGCTTCTCAGGGTCTTGCTTGATGTTTTCTGATAAGTTAATTTGCATGGAAAACCATGAGACACTGGCAAGAATTGTAAACTGAACACATACAGCTTTTCTTTATAGAACCAAAATCACCTTTCGGGGGGGCAGTTTAGATGCAGAATACAAAATCATCAGTCATTGCTGCCTGCTTGTTGCAACACAAGAATATTATAGGAACTAAATGTGGTGCATCACTGCAGCATCAAAGAGTTAAGAGAGCATGGAGACTCAATTTTTTTCAGATTAAAGAAACCAATGAGGTCTTAGAATAACCTATAATGGAAGACAATGTAAAAAAGGTATATATATACATATATATATACACATATATGAAGTGAAGTGAAGTTGCTCAGTCGTGTCCGACTCTTTGCGACCCCGTGGACTGTAGCCAACCGGGCTCCACCGTCCATGGGATTTTCCAGGCAAGAATACTGGAGTGGGTTGCCATTTCCTTCTCCAGGGGAACTTCCTGACCCAGGGATCGAACCTGGGTCTCCTGCATTGTAGGCAGACGCTTTACTGTCTGAGCTACATATATATATACATATATATACATATACACATATATATACATATATATATATATATATATACACACATATATATATACACTTAATGGGCTTCCCTGGTGGCAACAGTGTTAAAGAACGCACCTTCCAATGCAGGAGACATCAGGGATGCGGGTTTGATTCCTGGGTCGGAAAGATACCCTGGAGGAGGGTATGGCAACACACTCCAGTGTTTGCTATATACTTGAAACTAATACAACATTATAAGTCAACTATATCCCTGGTGGCTCAGAGGTTAAAGCGTCTGCCTCCAATGCGGGAGACCTGGGTTCGATCCCTGGGTTGGGAAGATCCCCTAGAGAAGGAAATGGCAACCCACTCCAGTATTCTTGCCTGGAGAATCCCATGGANTATCCCTGGTGGCTCAGAGGTTAAAGCGTCTGCCTCCAATGCGGGAGACCTGGGTTCGATCCCTGGGTTGGGAAGATCCCCTAGAGAAGGAAATGGCAACCCACTCCAGTATTCTTGCCTGGAGAATCCCATGGACGGAGGAGCCTGGTAGGCTCCAGTCCACGGGGTCTCAAAGAGTCGGACACGACTGAGCGACTTAATCTCACCTCATATTTCAGTAAAATGTTTTTTTTTAATTTAAATAAAAAATTTTTTAAATGAAAGAGGTACTTATGCCACATATTATGTAACATCCCCAGCAGAGTCTAAGGCAGTATTCCATAATTACAAATTGTCTAAATACAGTATACAGAATAAAGATTGTAACTAGCCCTCATGCCAGTTCATATTAGGTTTTGCCATCAAATAAACTTGCTGTGTAATTAAAACAAAATACTTTCAGTCTGTAGGTCTTTTACTTTTAAAATAAAGTCCCTGTATTCAGACATTTTCCTTCTTTGTCCTTATCTTATAGAAATAAAATCTCACAGTGCATAAATATGTAAAACAATGACTATTGCAACATTGCTTTTAATAGCAAAGGGTTAGAAACAGCTTGAAATGACTGCTAGTAGGTATGGAAGCAACCTAAGTGTCCTTCAACAGATGAATGGATAGAGGTGTGTTATATATACAATGGAATACCACTCAGCCATAAAGATGAAAGAAATCTGGCTTCAATGGCAGCAATAGGGATGGAACCTGGAGGATATTATGCTTAGTGAAATAAGTCAGAGAAAGACAAAAACTGCATGTTACCACTTTTATGTGGAATCTAAAAAAATAAAACGATTGAATGTGACAAAAAGAGAAACGGACTCACACAGGACAGACTAGTGGCTGCCAGTGGACAGAGGGAAGTGGGGAGGGGCAAGGTAGGGGCAGGGGAATATGAGGCACAAACTATTAAGTGTAAAATGAATGTTATACAGCACAGGGAATACAGCCAACATTTTATAACTATAAATGGAGTATAACTTTTATTTTTTTTTCAGAGCTTTTATATTCGAGTTTATTCTTCATTTAACTTTTAAACACTACTATAGTTGAATATTAAAACAAAAGCAAGTAGTGAGCATATTATGATTATAGTCCTTCACTCAATCACTACTGCAAATAAAACATCAGCAGTGAGTGTTATTCACAGGCCCTACTAAGATGTCTGACACTGAACACCACCCCGAGGATGATGTTCATCATCCTCATATGCTTCTCCATTGTAATGGCGCCGTCTTTCCTGATTTGGATCAAAGTCCACTAATTCTACCTGGTCCATTTCATCAGTCTCTTCTACTTCCTTCCTCTCAGGCAGAAGTTTTTCCAGCAAAGAGAGTTTATCAGGAGACAGAAAGCCATTCTCAGGAAAGTTTACCTTAAATTCAATGATTAGGCGACCCTTTTCACATGGCCTACGGTAAATTGGCATGCCTTCATTTAGCACACACTTGATATCTCCATGCTTGACAATCTGACCTGGATGAGAAGTGATGACTATGGTTCGGTTGTCAAGAGTAGATATTGGCTTCTGGAAGCCACATAATGCCTCAACCAGCTGTATGTCCATACACATGAAAAGGTCTTCTCCTCGTCGAGTAAAAACAGCATGGTCCTTCTGATCTAAAACAATGATAATATCTCCTGGCTCCAGTCCTGGTTCTTGGTCTCCTTCACCATGGAATGTTATCTTCTGGCCATCTTTCATGCCTTTATCAATATGAACTTCTAGAATTTTCTTTTCTCGAACTATCTTCCTTCCGTTGCAGCTTTTACATCTATCTTTAGGACTGATCCGCTCCCCATGGCCCTGGCACTCCATGCAGACAGACTGAATTTGCTGAACCATTCCAGGTCCTATCTGATGAATTCTTATTTGCATTCCAGTACCTCGGCAATTGGGACAGCATTCTACTGCTCCTTTCTTACCACCTCGGCCTTCACATTTGTCACAAATCACATTCTTTTGCAGAGCTAGTTTTCTTGTTGCACCATTATATAAATCTTCTAAAGTTACTGTAAGTTGATGCACAACGTTTTTACCTCTCCTCTCTCTCTGCATCCTGCCTCCTCCTCCGAAAAACATATCAAAGATGTCCATGGGGGAGCCAAAACCACCACCTGCTCCACCTTCTTTAATTGCCTGTTCTCCTCCTTTGTCATATAGTTCCCTTTTCTTTGCATCAGAGAGCACTTCGTAAGCTTGAGAAATCTGTTTAAACTTCTCGCCTTCATTTGGATTCTTATCAGGGTGGTACTTCAAGGCCAGTTTCCTGTAAGCCTTTTTCAATTCTTCTTGGGTGGCATTGGGTTTGACCCCCAAAACATCATAGTAAGTGGTTTCTTTCACCATTTTCTACAGCCGGTGAGCGGGCCGATGCCGGTGTCGGGGAGCGGGAAGGAGCGCGTTGCTGTGCGCAGCTCGGGCAGCCGCCGCTCCTCCACCTTTCACCGAGCGTTCTGGAAAGTTCCCCCACTCCAGTACTCTTGCCTGGAGAATCCCATGGATTCCCAAAACATCATAGTAAGTGGTTTCTTTCACCATTTTCTACAGCCGGTGAGCGGGCCGATGCCGGTGTTGGGGAGCGGGAAGGAGCGCGTTGCTGTGCGCAGCTCGGGCAGCCACCGCTCCTCCGCCTTTCACCAAGCGTTCTGGAAAGTTCCGAGGAGTATAACTTTTTAAAAGTGTGAACCACTGTGTTGTCCCCTTGAAACTTAGATAATGTCATTGTTTATCAACTATACCTCAAAAAAAAAATTAAAAAAAGACTGCTAGTAGGAAGATGGATTAATACAAGACAGAACTCGAGAATGTGAATACTATGCCCCCATTACAAAGAATGCGGTTCTCTGGAAAAGGGCTTCTCAACCTCAGCACTCCTGACTTTGGGACCAGATTATTCTCTGTAGTGGGGGCTTGTCCTGTGCACTGGAGATGTCTAGCAGCTTCCCTGTCCTCTACCCGTTAAGATGCCAGTAGCACCACTATCCATCCCAGTTCTGACAACCAAAGATGCTTCCAGTCATTGCCAGGTGTCTGCTGGGGGGCAAAACTGGCCCTAGGGGAGAACCATTCTAGAGACAGTCACATATACTGCTGCTGCTCCTGCTAAGTCGCTTCAGTCGTGTCCGACTCCGTGCGACCCTAGAGATGGCAGCCCACCAGGCTCCCCCGTCCCTGGGATTCTCCAGGCAAGAACACTGGTAAAAGTCTTTTTGTAAGGTTAAACTTTGAAATGGACCTTCTGTTAAATGCTCAAGAGACTTTGTTTCCAAAGTGAATAATCAGGCTTTGCCCACGTGGTTAGGTCTCTGTTCCCAGATGTTTTTCCCCTCCAGCTCAGCCTCCCCACCCCACCTACTTGGAATGGTTCTTCCTTCACATCTTCATGACACCTCTTAATCCACTTAAAGGTTAATATACCATCTTTGCCCTGGTCTCCCCTATGGAGTATCTTTCCAGATGAATCTCTCTTTCCATTTTTACATCTACAACTCATGTTGTGATGGACGAGTACACACTCTGCCCTCAGTGGCACGCCTGGCTCCTGAAGCTGCATGTGATCAGGAGGCTGACTGCATTTCTGCCACTTGACAGATCTGGGTGACCCAGCCCTGATGGCAGCCTTCCAGCAGCTAGGATGAACTTTCACATTTGAAGCTGTAGTTTTCAAAAGTGGAAGGCGTGGTTGAGCCAGCCATGCTGCCCTAGTTCTAATGCTCATAGAAACCTGGGCTTGCCTGGGCCATCAACCCTCACAGTCAGGAAAATGCCACACATTCCAGGGCCTGTCATCTTTGCCTGGCTTTGGATTATGTGATTGTTGCTGAAGGCTGGCCTTCACTCAAGCCAAACCAGTCTTACTCAAGATCCTTTGAACAGCTGCATATGTCTCTGCCTCCCCGCTGTGGGTCACAGTGTCACTGCAGCTGAAAGGTCCTCCCAGTCTTCTACAGACTCACCCACTTCCCATCCTCCCATCAAGCCCCAATTCCAGTTTTATGTCCTTTGTAAGTCCTTTCCCATGCATGCCACCCACAGAGGTCTCACCTTCCTGGAACCTCAAGGAATTTGCTCTCTGTCTCATGTGGAATTCTCTACATTCTCATTTTGTTTGATAATTTGTTTTTAATCTCTTACTTGCCTAATTTATAAATTAAACTGTATCATAGTAAGTATGTTTAGGAAAAATAGTATAGGTATAGTTCAATACTATCCACAGATTCAGGCACTCACTGAGGGTCTGGGAACATATCCCCTTTGGATAAGGGGGAACTACTGTATATACACACACACATATATGTATATATATATATCTTATGTGGTTATGTATAAGTATTTTAAGTGTAAATTAGGCCATATTCTAATATACAATGCTATTTCATCAATAGGAAATATTCATGCTATAGCATTTTATAACTAGAAAGAAGGACCTTGGATTAATTTGTGAATGAATGAATGAATCCTGTCATCATTTATGTACCTTCCTTTAATTCCCCAAATATTTATCAAGTGGTTCCCACATGTCAGTTCTGAACTAAATGCTACTAAGGGCAAAACCATTAACATACTTGCTCTGTGACTTCCCAGAACTCATGATCTAGCAGCAAGATACATGTTACCAAGGAAAGAAGAGGCTTGAGTTCCGTGGGACAATCAGGAATGTTTTGCTGCACAAAACTCTGTGACACTGAGGAAGCACAGACAGGAAATGATTTATTCTGGTGGAGAGGGTGTTGGCAGAGAAATTAACGCTGAGGAAGAATGACTTTACTGACCCAGTGACATGGGAACTGGTCTTAAATGACAAGTAAGCATTCACCACGCAGAGAAGAGCGCATTCAGGATATTCCAAGCAGAAGAAACACTGCATGCAAAGGCAGAGAGCCAGGAGACACCACTGCCCACCCTGGGAATTAAAAGTATAATGGAGCCCAGAGAGTGCAGACTGAAGAGGCAAGAAATGAGACTCGGAAGGTGGGCAGGACCTGAGTGTGAGGGTCCTGGCAAAGAATTCAGACTTCATCCCAAAGCCCATGAAACCAGCTACCATGTGACTGCCGTTTCTATAAATGCCGTTGTCTCTTAGGGGATACCTCATGCCACCTGGCAATCCATGGTAAGGACTATCCAGTAGAACATAAACAAAAGCTGGTAAGGATTCCATCTCCCAGATCTGGCACTGCCATCCCCATCTTCCTCAACCTGAGCAGATGCACACTGGACACTAAGGAAGAAATAAATATTTCTTTACAGCAAGTTTTAGGCAATTTTCCCGAAGTCATCTTACCTGGAGAGAGGAAAGATTTAGGGGGGAGGGAGATTAAATAAGATGAAGCACATAAACAACAGAACATACTGCTGGTTGTTGAGTACATGCTCTCAGAACATGTGGGCTGTAATTTTATTATTATTAGGCATTTGTGCTGCTTTGGAGCCATATAAATTGGGGTTTTCCACCAGTTTTATTGTGAGAAAACTGACATATAGTACTGTACATTTTTAAGGTATACAACATAATGATTTGACTTATAAAATGATTATCAGAGTAGGTTTAGCGGACATTCCTCATCTCATATAAATACAGCATTAAAACTATTTTTTACTTACTATTATTTCTTCATAATAGATTCCCAGAAGTGGAAATTATTAGGTCAAAAATTAGAAACTCATGCCAAAAAAGCCTGCGTGTAATCATGAGGAACTAGTAGACAAACTTATGTTGAAAAACATTCTACTAAACAACTGCCAATCTTTTTTCAAAAATGTCAGTGCCATGAAAGGCAAAAGTGGAGGAACTGGCACAGCTTACAAGAGACTAAACAGCCAGAGCAATTCAAAGCAATGAGGGACACAGAAGTGGATCATGGATGAAGCAAAGGATACATAGAGAAAACTGCTCAGCAACTGGTAAGATCTGCCAACTGACTCTGTGTTTGGTAATAGTATTGTATCAAAATTACATTTTCTAAATTTGATACTTATACCATGGTTGTATAAGAGAATGAAAAGAATATCTTTATTCTTAGGAGATACACACTGAAGTATTTATGGTAAAGGGGCAGAATGGTGTGACGTCTGGAACTTATTCTCAGATGGTCATCAATAATGACAATGATAATGATAATGTTTATAATACCAAAATAAAATTGAAAGTAACAAAGTAAATAATGAGTCAATCTAGATGAAGGGTAGAAGTTTCTGCTATGTAAATCTAGAAAATTTTCAAAATAAAAAGTTAAAAATACAAATAAAAATTACAACCATAACTTGGCTTTAAGTTTATGCCAAATTATCAGCAATGTGTGAGACTCTTTCAATATATCTTCATTAACACTGGTATTCACTTTTAATTTTCACAAGTTTACTCAACTAAAAATAAATTTTAAAATACTTTATGTGTTTATTAAATGAGCTGAATATTTTCCCATATTATTTCATTATATAGTTGTATTTTTCTTGTGTGTCTATTTGTGTTTTGTCCCACTTGCCTATGAAAAACCCTTAGAGTTTTTCTTGCTGATTTGTACCTACCCTTTTGAGTAATCTCTACCCTTTTGGAGGGTATCTCCAAAAGGAGGGTATCTCTCTTAAAGTAACTATGATCTCCCTAAATACCTTGAGTCATTTGGAGAAAAACAGAAACCAGACAAGTTTATAGAATTTCAGAAATTTTGTTGCCCATGGATGCCTGTCAGCACCAGACCAAAGTTTGTATGCACTTATGAAATACTTTTTTTTCCCATTTCAGTGTTTAGAATCCTGACATGGTTCTCTTTCCAGGACCAGATTTGAGTCATTTGGAGAAAAACAGAAACCAGACAAGTTTATAGAATTTCAGAAATTTTGTTGCCCATGGATGCCTGTCAGCACCAGACCAAAGTTTGTATGCACTTATGAAATACTTTTTTTTCCCATTTCAGTGTTTAGAATCCTGACATGGTTCTCTTTCCAGGACCAGACCATTGTTCAGCAATAAACTTTTTTAAAATTCAGTACTTTAAAAAAAACCATTAATCACTATGTTGTATACCTGACATTTATATGATAGTGTACATCAACTGTACCTCAAAAACAAAATTAAGAAAAATAAATGCCGAGTATACAAGTGTAAATATCCTAGTAACCCATTTAGTGAATGTATGACTGGTAAATGGAATCAAAACACATCTTTATTATGGTTTCACACTGCCTCTCAAAGTGCATTCAGTGAGGATAATTCTTACCAGTCACATATGGGAACATGGGTAGATTCCATGACTTTTCCTCTTAGGTCAATGTTCTTAGGTGCAAACATAGTTTCAAGTCTGAGGCCAAAATGTCTAGCCCAAGATCCTGATCAAAATTCCCCCTTATCTTTAATGGCAAATATTCCCCCAGTTGGGCAGGGCTTGAGCCTGGCAGCCTGCAGCAGCAAAGGTGGGGAAGGATGCATGGCTGGTTTCTTCTCTCCACTTTATACCATTTTTCTTTTCTTCTCCTACTCCAGCTGGCTAGCCAGTTTCTGACCTCTTGGGGTTGGAGGAATGGTAAATAAGAAAGTTTTTAGTATTCAAAGCTGACGCTTTTCTGGGGACTTTCTTAGGTCCTTTGGAAAATTGCTTTCCTGGAGACCTCTCTTCTATAGGTCATGTTACCTGTTTTGCACATTTCTATGCCTATTGTTCACTTGTGACTCCTTTGCAGCTCCCCTTCTGCTAGGGTTCTTCACTCTCTAAGTGATCCTACTTGATAGCACCCCAAACGACTCTTGGTTGGATCTTTTCCATGTGGCCCACATCTGATCCATTGAAACTGCTTTCATCCACTGAAATGACTTTTCCTGGTGGTCCAATGGTTAAGAATCTGCCTTCCAGTGCAAGGGGCATGAGTTCCATCCCTGGTCAGGGAACTAAGATCCTATATGCCTCAGGGCACATAGAGAAAGCTTCTATGCCACAACAAAAGGCCATGCACCACAACAAAGACCTAATGCAGCTCCCCGTGGCCCGCACCCCCCACTCCACAATACACCAACAATGTGAAAAGACAACCCACAGAATGGGAGAAAATTAAATATTTTTTAAAGAAATAAAAGAAGCTGCTTATAAACTCTTGGTTTGACTCTCCTGGATGATCCCAACACAACCTCTACCTTTGTTCCCCAGGCCACTTTAATATCCTTGGGCAGGAATCAAGCAGTGTACTTGTGTCTCCCAGCCACAATAAAATTGTCATTTCAATGGGGGCAGTCGTAAACACGGTGGAGGAATAGGACAGGGAGATCACTTTCTCCCCCACAAATTCATCAAAACCAGCTCTCCAACAAATGCTAAAGGATCTTCTCTAGACAGGAAACACAACAAGAGTGTATAAACACAAACCCAAAACAATAAAGTAAATAGCAATGGGATCATATTTATTAATAATTACCTTAAATGTAAATGGGTTGAATGCCCCAACCAAAAGACAAAGACTGGCTGAATGGATACAAAAATAAGACCCCTATATATGTTGTCTACAAGAGACCCACCTCAAAACAGGGGACACATACAGACTGAAAGTGAAGGCCTGGAAAAAGATTTTCCATGTAAATAAAGACCGAAAGAAAGCAGGAGTAGCAATACTCATAGCAGATAAAATAGACTTTAAAACAAAGGCTGTGAAAAGAGACAAAGAAGGATCAATCTAAGAAGAAGATATAACAATTATAAATATATATGCACCCAACATAGGAGCACCGCAATATGTAAGACAAATGCTAACAAGTATGAAAGGGGAAATTGACAATAACACAATAATAGTGGGAGA
>SJYX01022694.1:0-26855 GCA_006410675.1 Oreotragus oreotragus
CCCCCGCACTTAGCAGGAGGTAAGCCAGAAGCTTTTGTTTCCTGCTCTGATGGTTCACACACAACCCAAAGATGCACAGCAGATGGGTGTCAGAGAAAAGGGAGACCCTGGTTAGACCCGGGAAAGCGGCAAAAACATGAAATAGAAGGAAAAAACAAAAATTAAGAGCAGGAGGGATGGGGGAATTATGGCTACAGCTGGAAACTTAGATGGACAACTGATGAACAGGAGAAGAGAGAGAGGTGCCTTGTTAAAGAGCTGCATGATTCTGGACTAAAAAATATAAAATAAAATCCTAGGGGATAAGAGTACTGAAAAGGGTCATCAATTCACGTTGACTTATTCCGGAGCCACCAAACTTCATGGGGCATCTATAGCCCTGGCTCCCCTGCGCCCCCGACCCCATCATCCAAGAATGTGCTCTGTCTGCTCGCAGCTCTCCTTCCCCCGTCTCCTCCAAACCCTAGCTGCTCCCGAATAAGCCCTTGGTTCTGCAAGCCGTTTTCTTAGATTGCATCTAACGTAAAATGTTCCACTAGAATAATTGTGTTTTCATTTCACCGACCAAGAGAAAAGACTTGAGATGCTTTGAAAAAGCAGTCAAGCCCAGGCAGCTTTAATAGGCTGGCAGGAAGAATAATACGTGTACTTTAAGACAGATTTTAAACAAAGTAGAAGCTCCAGAGAGACCGAGAAAATGACAGAGGGAGAGAGAGAGTAACCACAGAGGAGCAGGTTTCAGAGCATCCCTCTCAAACTCTGGTACCTCACTTGAAATCCAAGACAGGATCTCGGAAAATGAGCTCCAGCAACCAAAATCTCCTGTGCCAACAATGTCCAGCCAGCAGCCCTGGCATGGATACTGTGGCTACAGCTGGCAACTTAGATGGACAACTGATGACCAGCCCTCTGCTGTGTGCTAGCTGGCCCACGGGTGACATATGGGGTCGCCTACGTGTGCTTCCTCCAGACCAGGCAGGAAGTCCTTGGCCTTTCAGGGAGTCCCACTGGGGCTCCCACCCATTCAGCTGCTGCATGCCACATGGTCTCCTGGTGACACGACACCAGGGCATCCTAAACCCAACCGAAGTTTCGACTGTTTTATTATGTTTATTTTTTTATTGAAAGATCATTGCTTTACAGAATTTTGTTGTTTTCTGTCAAACCTCAACATGAATCAGCCATAGGTAGACATATATCCCCTCCCTTTGAACTTCCCTCCCATCTCCCTTCCCATCCCAACCCTCTAGGTTGATACAGAGCCCCTGTTTGAGTTTCCTGAGCCATACAGCAAATGCCCGTTGGCTATCTATTTTACATATGGTAGTGTAAGTTTCCATGTTACTCTTGCCATACATCTCACCCTCTCCTCCCCTCTCCTAATGCCCATAAGTCTATTCTCTATGTCTGTTTCTCCATTGCTGCCCTGTAAATAAATTCTTCAGAACCATTTTTCTAGATTGTGTAGATGTGTGTTAGAATATGATATTTATCTTTCTTGTTCTGACCCATTTCACTCTGTGTAATAGGTTCTAGGTTCATCCACCTCATCAGAACTGACTCAAATGTGTTCCTTTTGTGGCTGAGTAATATCCCATTGTGGATATCTACCACAGCTTCTTTATCCATTCATCTGTCTATGGGCATCTAGGTTTCTTCCATGTTCTAGCTATTGTAAATAGTACTGCAGTGAACAATGGGATACATGTGTCTTTTTCAACCCTGGTTTCCTCAGGGTATATGCCTAGGAGTGGGATTGCTGGGTTATATGGTGGTTTTATTCCTGGTTTTTTAAGGAATCTCGGTACTGTTTTTATACTGGCTGTATCAGTTTACATTCCCACCAACAGGGCAAGAGCACTCCCTTTTCTCTGCTGCTGCTGCTGCTGCTAAGTCACTTCAGTCGTGTCCGACTCTGTGCGACCCCGTAGACAGCAGCTCACCAGGCTCCCCGATCCCTGGGATTCTCCAGGCAAGAACACTGGAGTGGGTTGCCATTTCCTTCTCCAACGCATGAAAGTGAAAAGTGAAAGTGAAGTCGCTCAGTTGTGTCCAACCCTCAGCGACCCTATGGTCTGCAGCCTACCAGGCTCCTCCATCCGTGGGATTTTCCAGGCAAGAGTACTGGAGCGGGGTGCTGTTCCCTTTTCTCTATAACTACTTTAAGCTTGAGTTCGGGAACTTTCTTGGAGTGGGCGTAAAGTGGGAGAAAGCTGTCCTCACCGTTGGGAAGACCTCTTCACCCATCGCTATAGAAACTGCCTCCTAACCGGCTTTCTGTCTGCAAACTTGGCCCCCATCACCAGTCTGCTCTCCTTGCTGCAGCCAGATACTCATCTGAGAAACTTGAACTTGATACTGTCAGGGGAGGATCTTGTCTGCTGAAAACACTATAGTGACTTACTATATTTCAGAATAAGAATGAAATCCTTAACACGACCTAAGGGGGTGACTATATACTGTTATCTGAACCATTTGGAGTAAGGGGAGACCCTGTTCCAAATTTTCTGCAGAAACTGAAGCAAACAAGAACTGTCTCTAGAAAACTAAGATATATGGTCATCATCCATCCAGGACCTGCGTGTTCTGGCCCCAGTCGCTCTCCTTCAGAGTAAGCCACCTTCCTGCTGGCTCCACATTCTAGCCCTGCCGGCCTTCTTGCACTCTCTCCTGCTCTTCCCTACCACAGAACCCTTGCATGTGCTGAGCCTTGCACCTAGAATCCCTTTGGCCATCCCCTTTAACCAAGTAGCTTCAACTCATCACCCATATCTCAGTTTAAACAATTCTTGGAAGCGAGGCTTTCCCTGATCTCCTCCACTGACTGACAGCCAGCTGGGATCAGATCCTTCCGTTACGTGTTCCAGAAGAGATGTGTTCTTTCCTTTAGATCATCTATCTCCCCTGGTGCTTGTTTGCTCATTTGCTTAATAAACTGATTTGCTTCATCAGACTCCATGAGGGCAGGGATTAAATGTTTCCAACTCACATTATGCACTTTGAAGCCAGCACAGTGCCTGGAACAGAGTAGGTACTCAATAACTCCATGATGAATTAACAAGGAGGGGCTCAAGTTCTTTCTAGAACATGCAGAGGAACTCACTTTGTGCCCAGCCCCCAGGCTCTGGATCAACTTCACATCAGGTCCTCATGTGCCCTCACCCTGCCTGTCCCAGAACACCCGGTCCTCTCCTTACTCCTCCATCCCCCCAGGTCTCACACAGTCTGGCCCTCCAGATGGAGCAATGGATCGTGTCCTGTTTTGGAATATTCTCGAATAGTGTTGTGAGTCGCAGCTGTGTCTCCCAACCAGTGTAAGCTAAGAGCACACTCCTCATGATGAAGGGAATCTACGAGTTTGGAGCCAACGCTCCACCTGAGTGGCTCTCAGTCTTTTCACTAGGCTTTAGCCCAGTGTTTAAGAGCACATATCAGAAGACGGACTACCCGGGTTCCCGTTCTCGTTCCAGCATTCATCAGCCCGGGACCGTGACAAATCGCTCTACCTTTCTGTGTCCCCTTCTGTGAAATGGGATGATCATTTTGCTACTCTCCTAGAGGATTTAAGAGGACGAGATGAGTTTTTGTATGTAGTTTTTAGCAAAGGTGGTGTTCTAAATGACGTGTGGTAATGTGTAATAAGCAAAGCTATTATTACCAGAAACACCTGGGCAGTGATTCTGAGGGTGGTGATAAAATCACAAAAAGACTTCAAGTTTTTTAAGTACACATACCACGGGAGACGCCTCTCCCAATCTCCCCAGCGCCCCATCTCGGAAAACACTTCCCTAGTGACTGAAGCCTGGGAAGTGCAGAGGCCCCTCCTGTATCATCCCTGACTTTGCTCCCATAGCTCCGGGGTCAAAGGGATCACCACCTCCCTCCTGGGACAGGCCAATCTTATCAGACACAGCTTTAGTCCTTTATCCTTTCAAGAAACATTCTGCAAGGCTCTAAAAACTAGGGAAGTCCCTAAAGGTGAGAACCAAGACTTTCTTGTCCACTACTATAAGCCTAGTGCCCAGCATGATCCAGACATGTAGGGGGTTCCCAATCCCACTGCTGGGAATACACACCAAGGAAACCAGAATTGAAAGAGACACGTGTACCCCCAACGTTCATCGCAGCACTGTTTATAATAGCCAGGACATGGAAGCAACCTCGATGTCCATCAGTGGATGAATGGATAAGAAAGTTGTGGTACATATACACAATGGAATATTACCCAGCTATTAAAAAGAATGCATTTGAATCAGTTCTAATGAGGTGGATGAAACTGGAACCTACTATACAGAGAGAAGTAAGTTGGAAAGAAAAACACCAATACAGTATATTAACACATATATATGGAATTTAGAAAAATGGTAATGATGACCCTATATGCAAGACAGCAAAAGAGACACAGATGTAAAGAAAAGACTTTTGGACTCTGTGGGAGAAGGCAAGGGTGGGATGATTTGAGAGAATAGCATTGAAACATGTATATTATCATATGTGAAAAGGATCGCCGGTCCAGGTTCAATGCATGAGACAGGGTGCTCAGGGCTGGTGCACTGGGATGACCCTGAGGGATGGGATGGGGAGGGAGGTGGGAGGGAAGGTCAGGATGGGGAACATATGTACATTCATGGCTGATTCATGTGAATGTATGGCAAAAACCACCACAATATTCTAAAGTAATTAGCCTCCAATTAAAATAAATTTAAAAGAGAGAAGGGACATACTTACACTTTTGGCTGATTCACGTTGTTGTATGGCAGAAGCCAACACAACATTGTAAAGCAATTACCCTCCAATTAAAAATAAATTAAAAGATCCCACATGCTGCAACTAAGATCTGGCACAGCAAAATAATAAATAAAACAAAATAAAAATTTTTTAAAAAGCAGTCACGGCCCTGGTGATCCAGAAGGGAAACAAGTCAGACGCAATACTTGCCCTCATGGACTTTACAGTTTCATGCACAGAACAGACATGAATCCAATAATAACTGAACAAATAAATGTATCATCACCAAGGATGATGAGCCATCCAGCCTGCCCAGATCTTTCTGAGATGATGGATACATGTGGACACAGCACAGATGTCTATGGCTGGCGTGCACTTAGAATGTGACTAATGTGACTGAAGAATCAAATGTTTCATTTTATTTAACTTTTATTATCTTAAATGCAAATTTAAGTAGCCATAGGAGACTAGTACCTACTGCACTGGACAACATAGAAAAGAGTAGACTCGGTTCTGAGAGGAGGTAACAGAGGAAGCCGGTCTCACTGGCAGGATCAGGGTAGGAGTCTCAAGAAAGAGACAAGAGTTAGGATCTCAATTATGAGGTGGCAAGATACTGTCCACTGGCTTATCCTCAAACTCCTAATAGAGAGCAGGAAGAACACTAAAACTAGAATACAAGAGACCTGAGTTATAACCCTGGCTCAGAGACTTAAAAGCCAGGTATCACATTACTTAAGCCCCTGATTTACTCAGGGCCTCAGTCTGTGCATCTGTAAAGTGGGACTCTCTGTTCTACCTAATCTGCAGAACTGTCCTAGGGATCAAACAAAACCATGTATACAAAAAACACTGAAAACTGTAAATACTATTTGAACATAGGATATGATTTTAATATCTCTTTCACTCATTACAAAAGAAATTCACACACATTGTAGAAAACTTGGAAACTGTAGAAAGATTTAGAGGTAAAGAAAATTTGTAAATAACATATTTCAGCTGTCTCTTCAGTCTTTTTTTTTTTTTTTTTTTTTTTGGCGTCTGTGTGCGTATATGTAGTTTTTTAAAATAAACACAGGGGCATACCTACATGCCGTTCTGTAGTCTGCTTTCTCCCCTTCGAGATCCCCCCAGATCATTAGGTAGTTTTCTGTTTATTAGTCACTTAGTCCTGTCCGACTCTTTGAGACCCCATGGACTATACTCCACCAGACTCCTCTGTCCATGGAATTCTCCAGGCAAGAATACTGGAGTGGGTTGCCACTCCCTTCACCAGGGGATCTTACCAGCCCAGGAACTGAACCGGAGTCTCTCACATTGCAGGCAGAGTCTTTACCATCAGCCCAGATCACTTTCTACATGGTTTTTAATGTCTGCAAAGCGTTTCATAAGCTGTTGTCCTCTTACCTTCAGAGCTCATTACTTCCTGCCTCAGCAGGTTGACAGTGAGTGGGGGGAAGTCCCCAAGTGCTTCCTGCACTGTGGAGCTGGCTCTGGGCCCAAGGACACATTTAAACACCACAGCACCAGTTCCTGAAATTCGTTGCCCTGACGCCCCTAAACCAACCAAATTACAAACACGGAAGCCTCTCAAGCTCAGCTGATCCCACCCAGAGCTGTGCTCTCACTTCTCTGAGCCCTGGAATCAAGCCAAGTTTAGACAGCCAGATTCACTGGTAATTTCACATCAGCGCTTGGCATCCAGCACTGTGTGGGTAGAACGTCCCAGGGGTGATCATCAGGTTCCCTGGCCAGGCCACCCCATCGCTGAGCTATTTGGGGAATAGCTTCCTTTTTTTGTCACTGATGAGCTTCACTGGGCTTTAATGTGTTCAAAGTTCAGGTGGCCCTAGACCCCCCTGGGCAGCTCTCCTGCTGAATTGGTTTTCAGGCTGTGCCACTTTAAACATGATTCGAGAAAAATTACCGGAGCCTCCACTCCATCTGTCTCTGGAAATGGTCTTTGTGCTCAGATCATTTGCCAGCGACACTCCATCTCCACAATTACCGCGGCTATTTTATCTTTATCTGTCTGGAACACTGAAGGGGGAGCAGCAGATAACGCTGTTATTTAAGTGGCGCGTTCAGCTTAAACACTTTTGCACCTCAGAGTCCAAAACACCCCAGCGCTGCCCTGGCCTCTCCTGGGGCCCCAGCCCCTGCACTGTCTTTAGGTTCTGAACATGATGAAGGAGGGCCATCCACGACACAGTTTCATCACAGCAAGACTGCATCCTTAGGAATGCAGGGACAAGCCTGAGCTCTGGCCACAACCAGAACCACCTCTTCACATGCCTTTGGATCCCCAGGAAGCCCAATGCTGGAAAGGTCAAGGAGAGTAAAGGCCAGCCAGGATGTTAGTCTACCTGGTCCCTACCCATGGATCTTGTTACACACCTCCTTTATATACACACTGTAAGATGCCACCGCGTGCCTCCTGCCTTCAGGGAGATAAAATATCAAAAGATAATGAACAAAACCAGATAGTACATGCCAGGTTAATAATAACAGCCAGCGATACTGAGCTCTTACTACATGCCAGCCATTCCGCTAAGCACTTCATCACATTGTCTTATTTACTCCTTGAAACTATCCTATGAGGTGGACATGATGAGCCTCATTTTTCAGACGAAGACACTGAGCTATGGTGAGATTAAACAATTTGCCCCACGTCACACAAGCAGAGCTTGCAGCCAGAGCTTTCTGCTTTATTAGCAAGACGTTGCTGCTTCAAAAGGAGGAGTTAATTGGTGGAAGAGAGTGGGGCCCAACCTCACTTTCTAATAAAGCCAGTCCATTGGCGGGTATGAGGGTCAGAACCAGAATCTGATCCAAAGAATGCAGGGCAGCCCCTGTGGGTGGTGGACACAGCTCCCCCGGGCTCTGCCCCTCCTCCAGAGACATGTGCGGTCCTGGCATTACCCTCTCTGCCCCGCCTTGAGAGGGAGGCACTCTCTTTCCTTCCTTCTTTCCTTCTTTCTATGTCTTTCTCCCTTTAAAATGAGACTTCAAAAAAAATAAAAATTAAAAAAATAAAATAAAATGAGACTTCATTTCTTGCCACATGGGCCTTGGGAGGGCTTAGGTTATTGTTCAGAGGACCCTGAAGTAGATATGCCCTGAGACATCACAGGGGCTCAAGGTAAAGAAGAGGGCAAGAAGAACCTAAAACAGCACAGGACAGGCCACCGCGGACCTTAGCCTCGTGATGAGGGAGTCGGGGACGAAATAGGAAATGCATCTGCCAGCCCCTGAGCAGGCTCTGAGACAAGGCTCTGGGGGTAACTCAGAAGTAACAGCAAGGTATATGGACCAGGGGTTCAGGACTGGGAACACATGTACACCCGTGGTGGATTCATGTTGATGTTTGGCAAAACCAATACAATATTGTAAAGTAAAAAAATAAAATAAAATAAAAAATAAAGAACTAAAAAAAAGAAAAGAAAAGAAGTAATAGCAAGGGCTGGAGAACTGAGATGGAAGAGGACGGAAGTGAATACCGGGCGTGTTAACAGAAGTTTACCACTGGAGGCAACTGGGGCCCAACTGCACAGGGACCTCCCGGAGACAACCCACAACAGAGCTGCCCCACTCTGGGGCTAGGGGCTTGGGGTCTTAGCCCATCAACACCTGCACAGGAACAGTTAAGGGCTGCTTCCATAGGAGATGACTCCCAGTCTGCCAGCCCACCCCACCTGCTCAGGCCAAGCAAGCTCCTCCTACCGGAGAGGGAGCCCAGGCAGACAGCCACAGGGGCCTGCAGAAGAGAGCCCCGGCTGGATGGGCCGGGCAGGTGAGCAGCGCCAGCAGGGTCGGAGCGAAAGTAAGCAGTAACTGGGAGGGGAGGAGCGAAAGGACGCAGTGCAGGTCCTCAAGCTGAAGGGCACAGAGGACTGTGAGCTCCCGGTGAAGCCGCGCTGACGACCAGGTGACACTGGCTCAGGCAGGGTGGGCGTTTCCAGGGTCCGGGGTGGGCTGATGGGGAGGCAGCCCAGGGGCAAGTCACTCGGCTCTCTGCCCCACGTGGACCCGGTCTGCAGCCCCTTCGGGGTCCTAGGGACGAGCTGACAGAAGAGCCTGGGCCCAGACCCCAGGACACCGAAGGGCATCTTCTAGCTTCCCTCCCTCCCACACTCTGCTCAGCAGGGCGGGGCTGCCGGGCAGGACTCCCCGAACCCTTGACTCCTGACCTGGGGGCTGGATGATTTTCCTGAGACGCTGCCTCCTCTGTTGCAGCCCAGACCTACTGCCTGACCCTCTGACGGTGGCCCCAGAACTGTCCCTCTACAAATAATAGCAGGCAGGGTGTGACAGGTGCAGAAGGCAACGTGAGAGTCTGAGACGGACATTTGTGATTTCACGTTCAGGAAAACCCAGGCCTTCAAACACGAGTGCTATTTCAGTTTCTCACTCCCACTCTTCTTTAACCTCAGGCTGAGGGAGGAATAAACCCTCTTTGATTTGTAGACTGAATTCTTTAAAGAGCCAGCTTGTCCTTTTTTTAATTTATATTTTTTCCTTTTGCTTGGGGTGGACACCAGGGGCACAAAATGGGAACGTGGTACCTTGGTCAGATGGCTTGAAATGCCAAAAGTTACTATAGGGAATATCAGGCTACCAATCCATCTTTCCTGCTAATCCAAAAGTCAAATAAGTCCATGGAGGGCTTTTTTTTTTTTTTTTTTTAGAATTTCAGGCTCCCTGAAGGCTAATTTCTCTGAAAGCTGCATTAAACTAATAGCACCATAAAAGGCCCATTGTGAGATGTAATTGGTTTGCAGGACTTTCCTATAAAAATAATAAAAGACTGCCAAAGGCAGTTTCCAAAGGTCAATTATCTTTGTGTTGCTTGAGTTGAATGGAGGTCAGTCCCAGAATTCCATTTTATAGGCATATTAATCAAAACCAGACTGCCCTACCCATCTGACCCATCAGCTGTCCAAGGAGTTGTGGGCTCTCCACTTTATGCTCATCTCCTAAAGGACACTGGGCTCCTTTTTTCCCAGAAGGATACAGGCCCATTGCCACAGAATGCAGAGCTGGGAGCTAAAGTTTTCAAGGCAGAATGAAAGGAAGAAAAGTTAGACCCTGAGCGCACACACACATACACAAAAGAGAGAGAGAGAGTCAGGCCATGTGTTTAGAGATTATATGAGACAGGGCACCTGTCCCCAAGTTGCTAGAGAAGTAGTTATGACTTTTGGCTATATTTGATCAAAACCAACTCAGACTGTAAGGAATCTGCCTGCAATGCAGGAGACCTGAGTTCCATCCCTGGGTTTGGAAGATCCCCTTAAGGAGGGCATGGCAACTCATTCCAGTATTCTTGCCCGGGGAATCCCCGTGGACAGAGGTGCCTGGCAGGCTACAGTCCATGGCGTCGCAAAGCGTTGGATATGACTGAGTGACTAAGCACAGCCCAATTTAAAGTAGCTTAAGAAAAATGACACCACGGACCGTACAACATGGACTGTACTTCCCCACACTTCAGGGAAGTCCCAAGGAAAAGTGGAAAGTTCAGTTGGCTAACATAACTGGGAATTTTAAGGACGGCTGGATCCAAGGGCTTGAATGATGCCAACTCGTTGATGAGAGGGTGCTCTCACCTGCCCGTGTGTGTGTGTGTCTGTGTGTGTGTGTCTGTGTGAGTGTGTGTCCCTCTTCCTCCCCGTTAACCTCTCCTGCTCCCTCTTCCTCTCTTCCCAGGTCTATCTCTACACTGCTGGCTCCAGCTCTCAGACAAGCTCTCTGCCACATGGCCAGCAAGATCAGGCTGCCCTTGTTTCCCACTGAGCTATCTCAGTATAAAGAAATATTTTGACACTGTGTTCATACATCACTTCCAGGAAAAACTCTGATTATCACTGTTTGGATCACCTGCCCACTCCCTGGACCAATTGTTGTATCCAAGGGGTTGCAATAAATTTGCTCAGACTGGGTCATCTGTGGCAATAATACCTGGAGAGAGAGGGAATATATACAGCATCTTTAATAATTAACTGTTTCATGTTGAATAGGAGGAGAGGCGTTTCCCCCACGGACAGGATGCTGGCAAACAAAACTCTGCCACCCAAAGAAAGTTATCCGAATTCAAAATTCACTCTACTAGTTAAATTAAGGTGTCTTCACTCCAAATAATCCATTAATCTATCCATCTCTCCTTTTTTCCACCCACCCACCCATCCATCCACCCATTCACTCATCCAGCCACCCATTCATCTGTTAAGGAAACATTGACGGGAACTGCCCACCTAGGCCAGACACAATGATAGCCACTTGTGTGAGTTGTCTCGCAATAAGAAGTCCTGGTAAGTAACATGGGGCTGCCACCAAATACTAACCAGGGGAATCCAGGAGGGGCCAAAAGGAGGGAAGAGACATTGGTGCGTATGTCCTACCAACCTCCCTGAACCCTTCTCAGTGGAATCCATCTTGACTGAGAGATTCAGTCGCCACCAGGAAGAACCCTGAGTCACACCAAATACAGGCCAACCAGAGGCAAGCTGGAAACTAACCCAATTACCATGAAACCTGAGGCTGTGAACCACAGGGCAGAGCAGTTCTCCCCGGCTCCCTTGCCCTGCTGCTTTCTGCCCAGGCACCCCTTCCCAGTAAAGTTTCTTGCTATGTCACCATAGGTCTCCGCAGACAATTCATTTCTCAGTGTTAGACAAAAGCCCACTCTCAGGCCCTGGAGGGAGTCCCCTTTCCAGCAACACATCCATCCATTCATCCACCCAACCATCCATCTATCCATCCACGTATCTGGCAAAAGAGTTGGTTTTACAGGAACAAGATCTTCCCCTTATTGTCCCTGCTCAAAATAAACTCTGAAAACAATTCCTCTTGCAGGACCTTAAGTCTCTAAAAGAATGAATTATCCCCAAGCCTTAGAGTTTGTACGTCTCTAAAAGGAGAAATAAAAAAGTATGGAAGGTTATGCATCAAAATATTAAAAATGGTTATCTCCAAATGGTGTGTGTGGCTCCCTTTTTTTTTTTGTATCATGTTTTCTAGTCTTCCTGTAATAAAAACGTACTGCTTGCATAATTTAAAAAAGAAAAAGAAATCATGCTAAAAACCTCTCAGTCTCATTACTCTGATTCTCCACTCACCAAGCAACACTCTGGGGACTTAAACTGGTTTCCCAAGTCAACTTTGCTACTAGAGACCAGGCTGACCATCTCACTGAAAGACAATAGCTATGTCTTTTGATAAAAATAATGTTGCTCAACCATGCTAGTCTAGCAAGTCTTTTCAGAGTCTTGGACTACTCATGGGGTGCTGACCCAACAGCAAGTTTCTCCCTAGCAAAACCTGAAGGCAGCACCCAAGGCCTTGGAGGATAAAAGTGTCTTTACCTTCTCACAATAGCCCTGCGGTGGCTGGCCACATTAGCGACTGGCCACAGGGCCATTACTCATTAGCAGCTAAGTAAAAGCCAGTGCACTTTCTATCATCGACATGAGAGAGCAGTCTCTTGATGCAATCAGTGATTGTCCACCCTGAGCATGAAAGGGATGTGACCTTCCTGGGAACAGCGGTAGAAATGTTCCAGCTGGGGCTAGGGGCTGCATAAAGAGTTATTTCTATGTTAAGAATAAAAGTGGAAATTATTAGGCCTTTGAAATAGCTTAAACTTAGATCGTAATATTTCGAACAGGATCAAAGTGCCTGGGTATGGCACAGGACTTTTCATGGAGTCCTTTGTCACACAGGTATGGAAATACACATGGTAGTCAGTCAAAAGTATTTGAAACTTTTATATCCAGACTCATGTTGGAGGAGGTAGGATTACTGGTCAGATAAGGAATACAAGTTTTAAGGGATGTTGGTGCTTCTCAGATAGGAAACCGTTAAATGATTGACCACCAAGTTTCATAATATTCACATGGACCCTGAATCTGATATATTTTCCAAGGAAAACAGCTATCACTCAGAAATAAACAAACATTTCCTATTCATCTCCTACGATTTATATATGTTATTTCAAGTAGTCCCTTTACAACAACCCTACACATTTTAGAAAGTAGGAAATCAATGACTAAAACTAGTAACTGGAAGAACCAGACTTGAATCCAAGCCTGTCTTGACTCCATCCCATATCCCTTCCATGAACCCTGTGTGTCCTCTGTCAGGCCCCAAATATGTTTGCATGTAGCATTCACATTTTCAGGCATCACACATGTGATAAGCTTGTGCAGTGCTCAGGAGCCACATTTTCTGCATCAACTCTATTAATATGCAGGCAATGGAAAGGGATGCCAAGCGAGAAAAAGTCAAATGAGAAAGGAAAATAGAAGGTAGAGTTAACTCCGAAAGAGTAAAATCAATTTACAGAATCCTTCCACCGCAGAGAGAGCAGCGGCTGAGCCGTGGGTTCAGGACGAATCTGGCCATTTCTGGTTTAAATACAACCTCTTCAGAGGAAATTTCCTGAGGTGTCAGGTAGGCATAATTCTAAAATGCAGCGCTAAACATCAGTAGGGAAATAAACCCTGAGGTTATAAATCCCATAAGGAAACAGTAAAAATGCCTCTGACTAGATAACAGCATGACACACCAATGTTCCAGAAAGACAAACATAAACATAAGTCGCTGCCTTCTTTAAAAAAAGAAGTGGTAACAAATTGACTCTCACTATTCCCCGAGTCCTTCCTATTAGTGCTCAGAAAGTTACAGGGCCCCAGGGCCTGTTCTCAGACCGAGCTTTTCTGGGAGGGGCGCTGGCCAGACCCGGTTTATTTCTTCTAATTCTCAGACTGGGAAAAGTACAATTCTCTCTTTAGAGGTTTATAGAAAACAGAACTGGCTTATTGAGAGTGTGGCTTTTGTGTTGTTCTTTACAATAACAAGAGGATTTGGACACACACTTGGTTTATGAAGTATAAATCCTGTTTAAATCTATAGAAGTTAAAAAGACACGTGATGTTTCTTTGGAGAAGAAAGCAGTGCCGGTGTCAAATCGTACTGAGCGGTGTTCCCTACTGTTGTGAGATATTCATGAAGCTCCAGGTCTTCAGCAAGGAAGGCTGAGACCAGGAAACTCATTTCAAATCATATCACAGGTACGTGTCTGAACCAAAATAAGATAAAAGTCATTTTTTTTTTTTTCTATTAAGCCAGGCAGCACAAGTGGAATAGTTCTCTCCTTTTCTTATTTGATCCTGAAATCTGGTAAATACAAGAGCCAAGATTCCTGTTCTAAATCTTCAAAGAACTGCACAAAATTGTTCTTTTCTTTCTTCCTTAGCAAAAACAACAAGGTGTGAACAAAACTGTCATTCCACATGTTAATTAAAACAGGGAGATATAATTAACTGCTACAAGCATGTCTTTCTCATTGCAAACATTAGTGATGCCAAGGAGATTAATGTCTTTATCACTGTTAGGATAACAGCCCACCTGATGGATAGGTGTGTTCTACCTGTCTTGATTTGGTAATACAATGTCCCAAATTAATTTCTGAATGATTTCCCCAGGCTTTTTCACAGATGAAGAGAGTCACAGAGGCTAAGGACATCCTCAGGCAAATCTTCACATCTGTGATCATAAACGTCCTTAGACCAAACCACTTAACTTCCTGCTGCTGCTGCTGCTAAGTCGCTTCAGTCGTGTCCAACTCTGTGCAACCCCATAGACGGCAGCCCACCAGACTGCCCCGTCTCTGGGATTCTCCAGGCAAGAACACTGGAGTGGGTTGCCATTTCCTTCTCCTGCAATAACGTAAATGGGAGTAATGCTAGAAAGGCAGCCCACATTGACCCTGAAACTCAGGGCAAAACTGGAACAATCTCAGATTGTAACAAACTACACAGCTAGTACTCAAGGATTTAACCATCTAAACTAAAAACCCCACTGCCTTCGGTCTATATTTGACCCCATAACAAAACATTGAGACTCTAGCAGATTTTGTTTAGATGAGGTTATGCAAATTATTTGGGCTTTCTAGATGGTCCTAGTATTAAAGAGCTCATCTGCCAACGCAGGAGACATAAGAGACTCAGGTTCCATCCCTGGGTTGGGAAGATCCCCTGGAGGAGGAAATGGCAACCCACTCAAGTATTCTTGCCTGGAAAATCCCATGGACAGAAGAGCCTGGTAGGCTACAGTCCCTGGGGTCACCCAGAGTCGGACACGACTGAGTGACTCACACTTTTACTTTCAATATTGGAGTTGGGAGGGCTTCTTCCAATGTGCCTGCTGGAGCTTTCTTCAGTGAACACATTCTCTGATAGCCTAATACATGATCTTCCCCGCTCTGCTTCAACACTTCAGATGTAAACAGTCGCCATATTTGAGGTCAAGAGGGTCATATTTGAGGCAACCTGTTGCATTGACAGACTGCAAACATGTATAGGCCGTTCTGTCTTCCGTTTGCTGGAGGTTGTCTAACTTGTCATTGTTTGTGGTCATACGCTCAGGGACTCCACAGAATACATCAACTCCCCTTATAACTTAGCAACCCCTCACCTAGCTAGAGACAGCAATATCATCCCTCCCAGCAAGAGCGTTGGGCTCAGACAACTACAAAAGTCACAGTAGGCAGGCTATGTGGGACTCTGGGAAACCAGAGAGCAGCCCATCCAAAGGGACGAGCAATGACTTGGCACCATGCCAATGTGTCATAAATGGAAAGCCAGTGCTGCCAGGGTTCCCAAATTTCCAAGTGAAGCATGAAATCTGAATTTGTATTTTAAATTTCCCAGTTTCTGAAAGTTGACAACCAAATCAGAAAATAATTTTAAACATCATGTAGGCCAAATGAAACACATCTGCCAGCCAGATTGAAATCACAAGAACACAAGCTGGAATTCACTTCTCTAAAACCTTTTCTTCTCTGAGCCAGAGGCATGATAATTTGGATGACAATGGCAAACACTGTTTGAGGTCTCTATTTATTTGTATTGCCCTATACACTGGCCAGGAGTTGGTGATGGACAGGGAGGCCTGGCGTGCTGCGATTCATGGGGTCGCAAAGAGTTGGACGTGACTGAGCGACTGAACTGAACTGAACTGATACACTGGCCTGCAGAAACGGTTAAGTGTCTTGCTGAGAGCATATACTTGCATTTACCTGGAGGCTTTCTTTTTTAAATAATTTTAACCAAACTAATTCCTCATTCAAGACTCTGCACGTGTGCTCAGTTGTGTCCAATTCTTTGTGACAAGAATGGACCCAGATTCATGTCCAATGGCCTGCAGAAACGGTTAAGTGTCTTGCTGAGAGCATATACTTGCATTTACCTGGAGGCTTTCTTTTTTAAATAATTTTAACCAAACTAATTCCTCATTCAAGACTCTGCACGTGTGCTCAGTTGTGTCCAATTCTTTGTGACAAGAATGGACCCAGACTCATGTCCATTGAGTCGGTGATATCTTCCTTGGTAAAATTTAATTACTACCATCCCTTCTCGGATTGAGTTTGCACCGGACTAGAATTAGTGATTCACTTCCAAAAAACAGAGTACGGAAAGGGAATCTGTTTTTCTCATTCTGACTTACTTCATTCTGTGTAACAGGATCTAGGTTCATCCACCTCACTAAAACTGACTCAAACTTGTTTTTTAATGGCTGAGTAATATTCCGTTGTAAATATGTACCACATATTCTCTATCCATTCATCTGTCTATGGACATCTAGATTGCTTCCATGTCCTAGCTATTGTACATAGTGCTGCAGTGAACACTGGGGTACATGTGTCTTTCAGAACTCTGTTTTTTTCCAAGTATGTGCCCAGTAGTGGGGTTGCTGGGTCATATGGTAGATTTTTTCCTAGTTTTTTAGTGGCTGTATCAGTTTACATTCCCACCAACAGTGTAGGAGGGTTCCCTTTTATCTATACCCTCTCCAGCATTTATTGTTTGTAGATTTTTTTGATGATGGCCATTTTGACTGGTGTGAAGTGATACCTCATTGTAATTTTGATTTGCATTTCTCTAATAATTAGCGGTGTTGAGCATCTTTTCATATGTTTATTGTATATCTTCTTTGGAGAAATGTCTGTTTAGGTTTTCTGTCCATTTTTAAAATTGGGCTTTTTGTTTTCCTGACACTGAACTGTATGAGCTGTTTATATGTTATGGAGGTTACTCTTTTGTCAGTTGTTTCATTTGCAATTATATCTTCCCATTCTGGGGATTGTCTTTTAATCCTGTTTGTTGTTTCCTTTGCAGAAGCTTTTAAGTTTAATGAGGTCTCATTTGTTTATTTTCATTTTTATTTCCATTACTCTAGGAGGTGGATCAAAGAGGATCTCACTGTGATTTATGGCAAAGTGTGTACTGCCTATCTTTTCCTCTAAGAGCTTTATAGTTTCTTACATTTAAGACTTTGATCCATTTCGAGTTCATTTTTGTGTATCGTGTGAGGGAGTGTTCTGACTTCATTGATTTACATGCAGCTGTCAAGCTTTCCCAACACCTGCTAAAGAAGAGACTGTCTTTTCTCCACTGTATATTCTTGCTTCTCTTGTCAAAGATGAATCAGCCATAAGTCTGTGGGTCTGTTTCTAGACTCTTTATTCTGTTTCACTGACCCATATGTCTGTTTTCATGTCATTGCCATGCTATTTTGATTACTGTAGTTTTGTAGTATTGTCTGAAGTCTGGGAGTCTTGCTTCTTGTTCTTTTTATTCAGGACTGCTTTGGCAATTCTGTGTATTTTGTGGTTCCATATAAACTTTAGGGTTGTTTAATTCTGTGAAAAATGTCATGGGTTATTTATAGGGATTGCATTGAATCTGTAGATTCCTTTGGGTAGTGTGGTCATTTTTAATAATATTAATACTTCCAATCCAAGAGCACGGGGTATCTTTCTATTTCTTTGAATTGGCTTTAGTTTCCTTTATCAGTGTTCTATAGTTCTCAGTGTATGTCTTTCATCTCCTTGATCACGTTTATTTCAAGGTATTTTATTTTTTTGACGTTATTTTCAAAGAGATTGCCTTTTTACTGCCTCTTTCTGATTTTTCTTTTCTTTTCTTTTCTCCCTGTATCTGGATATGTTTCCTTCTTTAGATCTGGGAAGTTTTCAGCTGTAATTTCCTCAAATACATTTTTGATCCCCTTTTCTCTCTCTCTCTCTCTTTTTTTTTTTCTTCTGGTACTTTTATTATGTATAGATTGGCATGCTTTATATTATCTGATAGGTCTCATATGTTGCCTTCTTTTTTTTTTTTTTCAATGTCTGTTTTCTCTTCTGACTGGGTAGTTTCTAGGTCACTTTTTTGTTTGGAATTGTTTAATTTTCTATTTATTGCCTTTAGCTCAGTTTTCATCTTGGCAATTGAGTTGTATAATTTTAATTGGCCCCTCTTTATAGTTTCCAGTTCCTTGTTACAGTGATCCTTATTTCTAGCAATAATCTTTCTTAATTTCTTCAGAATTTGTATTACTTCCTTTTTGAACTCAGGGTCTAGTAAACTGAAAAAGCCTGTTTCATTATTTGATCTTTCAGGCGACTTCTCTTGTTCTTTTATTGGTGAATCGTTTCTCTGCTCCTTCATTTTAGTTATATTTCTGTGGCTCAATTTAGGAGAAACAGTTATCTGTTGTGGTCCTGAAGGGCTGCTTTTAGGTGGGAACATTCTATATGAGTCTCACTGATGCCAGGGCTGCTTTTGGTATGGATACCTGCCATTCGTTCTTCAGGGGTGGTATGCTAGCCAGTACCCCCTTTTCAGGGGTGAAGGTTACGTGGTGGTGACCAGAGGCTGCACTGGTTTTTGGAGGAGTCTCCTCTTTGCTCTGCAGTTGTCATAGCTCTGTCAAGGCCAGGGCCTGTTCTCCAGCTGTTGGAGTAGAAGCTCTCAGATCTGGTTCTAAGCTGCGGTGTGAGGTAGGCAGGACTGGCGTACTTTTGCTGGTAGCAGAGCCCTAGGGTATTCTTCCGCCAGAACTATCCACTGGGACGTGCTCTCTGTGATATTCCCTGTCACCATCGTGTGTGCTCACGAAGTGCACTGTTGCCAAAACTGCCCTCTGCCCCACCTCTGCAAAGGAAAAGCTGGTAGTCAGCTAGGAAGTCCTTCCGGTGCTGTGCTCAGGAAGCTGCCAGTGGTGTGAATCTTCTGTGAAAGTCAGGCACCCACCAGGAATCAGTTCAAATTTCAGCCTTACCCTGTGTATGGGCCACCCACACGTGCTTGTGTGTGCCCAGAGCTTGTAGAGTGGAGCTGCACCCTCTGTGAGCAAGCTGAGGATGAAACTGCTCTGCTGGGGCCATGCCACTCCCTTTGCACATGCATTGACAAATAGGGTTCCCATTGGTCCTATACACACCTTCAGTGGCCTGAACCATTCTTGAGACTCGGGATTGTCTCTGCATCCAAACCAAATCTTCTCCCTGGGTCTGTCTGCTGAAGTCCTGTGTACCAGCAATCAGCCACCACCATGCCCTCCACCAGGGATGCATCTCAGGCTAGGGGCAGTGAGGTGGCCAGGACCTTCTGGGCACCTTTCTCTCTGTCCTGCTCCTGCAGGCTGGCTGCTGCATTCTCGTCTGAGCCCCTGAAACTCCATATCTGGTTGAGGGGTCCCAGAATGAGAGAAGCTTTCATAGCTCAGGTCCATCCCAAGCTTCTTTGTTTGTTCCTTTCATCCTACCCAGTTATGTGGTGGTCTTTCTTGCAGCGTTGCTTCTGTGAGATCTTCAGCATTCAGTGGGTATTCTGTGAGAATTGTTCCACATGTAGATGTATTTTTGATGTATTTGTGGGAGGAGGTGAGCTCTGTGTCCTTCTATTACACCATCTTGGTCTCCCAGTCTACTTATTATTTTCTTATTGGTGAATAAGAGAACTGTTTATGATTTTCATGTATTAAATGAATACTGCAAATGTTTTCACCAGCCTGTGATTTGATTTTCCATTTATGTTTTACTGTATTTTTTAAACAAGTGAGTTAAAAATTAAGTAAATTGGTCAGTCTTTTTTTATTGTGGTTTTTCTCTTTGGCATTTTACAAATAAATGTTTTATTCATATCATCATAATATAAATATGACATTTTTGACATAAAGAAGGGCTATGCATTTTCAGAATTTGGGAACCATAGGTGTAAGACATAAAGTCACACGGGGTATGGATCTGTCACTGGGAAGAGGTGAAAGGCTCTTTCCTTTGCAGAGAGTTTCAGTGGCTTGTGGATGTTTAACAAGTTTGTTGCTTATCAAAGTCTGAAGATGTGAGATTTTTTTTCTTAGTCTGAGGATGTGAGATTTTCTTCTTTTTGTTTTCATCTTCTTTTCTTGAAACCAGAGTGTCTTGTTTCTCAGGTAATCCACTACAAAGTGCAATACATCAAAGGGGGCTCATCTTCATATTAAAGTTGAGATTTCTGAGGCTGAGGGATTGGTTATATTTTTGAAATTGTTCAGTTAATACCATCAGAACAATAGTAATGGATCAGATATGTCCACATCTAACATTATGTTGTTCATCTTGAAGATGAAAATATTTTCACTTTTCAAAAATGTATGTTTATATATGATAATTGTTGTTTAGTTGCTCAGTCATGTCTGACTCTTTGCCGCCCCATGGACTGTAGCCAGGCTCCTCTGTCCTTGGGATTTCCCAGGCAAGAATACTGAAATAGGTTTGCATTTCCTTTCCCCCGGGGAACTTCCTGACCCAGGGATAGAACCTGTGTCTCTTGCATTGTAGGCTGATTCTTTATCGCTGAGTCACCAGGGACGCCCATAGTACAATATTAAGTAGATAAAAACATATATAATATATCTTGCTGTAGACTTGAAAGAAATACTGACACATGTGCAGTTAAAATTCTGGCTTATTTTATGAACTCAGTTTTTAACAGTTGGCTTTTATTCTGAATTAAAAAGCCTTGTAATGAATTGCTTTTATTGTGAAATTCATTAATCAAAATACAAGTGCTTTTCTTCCTGTCAAGAAGATATACAATTTTAAGAGTGATTTCCTCCAATATTTAACTGAAAATGCTTTTTCTCTTCCAGCTTTTGTTTCTACCAATCTGATGTCATACATGGCTACTGATGGCAATGAGCTTGTAAGTATTCTTTGGAATATTCAGACTTCAAGTATCATCAGTTTGATGAATGAGTAAAAAATTATGTTGATTTTAAGTTTGACTATCTACTTATTGTCCATTTCATTAGTCATAATGGAATGAAAGAGCTTCCCTGGTAACTTAGATGGTAAAGCATTTGCCCGCAATACAGGAGACCTGGGTTCAATTCAGGGGCTGGGAAGATCCCCTGGAGAAGGAAATGGCAAACCACTCCAGTATTCTTGCCTGGAGTGTATTCCATGGACAGAGGAGCCTGGAGTGCTACAGTCCATGGGGTTGCAAAGAGTCAGACCTGACTAAGCGACTAACACACACAATAGAATTAAATGATCCCTTTGTTAGAGTTCGAAAGTTTCTTATGATCACCAAGCATTTGTTTAAGACCCCTAGCTGTTTAAATATCATGAAACATAACCATGAATTTGATATACTGTACATAAATTCATCTCTATTTTCAATTAATTCTGGTATAGTATAACCTCTCATGCAACTTCTATGGCAATAATTCTGCTAATTATTATGCAAAAATTATAGGTTCCTTTTAAAATAATTTTATAGCCATAAATTTGCCTAAATTAGGTAAGTCAATTAAGCAAGTTTCCCCTATTAGATGAGAAAACTCATGCAAGGAAAATAGAGATGTTGATGTAACATGATACTTCAGATGGAGGGGGATGCTCAGACTATAGTCCACCAGGCTCCTCGGCCCATGGAATTTTTCAGACAAGAATACTGGAGTGGGTTGTCTTTTTCTCCTCCAAGGGATCTTCCTGACCCAGTGATTGAATCTGCATCTCTTGTGTCTCCTGCAGTCGCAGGCAGATTCTTTACCACTAGTGCCACCTGGGAAGCCCCTTTATTGGTTGATTATGCAGGGAAAATAGAGAAGTTAGTATAAGTAACATGACACTTCAAATAGGAGACGATGCAGTGCAGTGTGGGATTGGATGGTGTGCATCTTTTGGCAAATCTAATGACTTCATGATGAATGCATAGGACAGAGTTTTTGGGGTAGAGCCAAAAGCAGAAGCAGAAGTGGGGTGTTGAGAAAATATAGTATAGACTTCCTGCCAAATAGGGAACATGGATAGTGGTTTCCTGATGCATATTAAGAAATGGATGTCAAGGCAAGTTGTATTATAATGACAGAGAAATTGAGTGAACTAGACAGCTCCTGGACAAGATACCTTACTAAAAAAGCAGGACAACATGCTAATTCTCTGCTTGATAACAATTTCATATTCCAGAGAGACAGACGGCAAAGAGCACTTTTGTTTTGATGCTCCTTCTAATTGAGGAAATCTTTGCTAATGATGAAAAATGGTGGATAGTTTGGGAGACAAGGATGCAGAAAGCTAAAAATGAAAATTATAGCCACTTATGCAACCTAGAAATTCACTATCTAAAACTTGCAGAAAGAGGGAAGTCTGATTTTTTGCACATGAATGAGTGTGTGTTTGATAATAGAAATATGAATAATCACAGTGAAGATAGGGAAGAACAATTAAGAGAATAAATGTGCTGCAATAGAAAATTTTTGCTAGGATTAGATATAAAGCTATATGTCAGTTGAGTTGAGTTGAGTTCAGTCAGTCAGTCATGTCTGACTCGTTGCAATCCCGTGAACCACAGCACGCCAGGCTTCCTGTCCATCATCAAATCCCAGAGTCCACCCAAACCCATGTCCATGGAGTCAGTGATGTCATCCAACCATCTCATCCTCTGTCGTCCCCTTCTCCTCCTGCCCTCAATCTTTCCCATCATCAGGGTCTTTTCCAATGAGTCAGCTCTTCACATCAGGTGGCCAAAGTATTGGAGTTTCAGCTTCAACATCAGTCCTTCCGATGAACACCCAGGACTGATCTCCTTTAGGATGGACTGGTTGGATCTCCTTGCAGTCCAAGGGACTCTCAAGAGTCTTCTCCAATACCGCAGTTCAAAAGCATCAATTCTTTGGCACTCAGCTTTCTTTATAGTCCAACTCTCACATCCATACATGACCACTGGAAAAACCATAGCCTTTCCTAGATGGATCTTTGTTGGCAAAGTAATGTCTCTGGTTTTTANCAACTCTCACATCCATACATGACCAGTGGAAAAACCATAGCCTTGACTAGATAGACCTTTGTTGGCAAAATAATGTCTCTGCTTTTTAATATGCTGTTTAGGTTGGTCACAACTTTCCTTTCAAGGAGTAAGCATCTCTGCAAAAGAGAGCTAATAAAACTTGCTGAAATAGCATGTTCTTGAGAAAGTGAGGAGATAAAACTCAGAACACAAGAAAAGAGGCTGACTTTCTAAAGAAGTGGGGACACTTCACCTCTTAATGGAAGGAAACAAAGATAAACAAAGCTCTAAGTAAATTTCTAGATTGGCTGGTGGAGAGAGTATGGCTTCATATGAAACAAGCCATGAGTTAAAATCAAAGATAAGGCAAGAGGAAGGCTGGTTAAAAAAAAGGAGCATACTCACGCTAGGAGGATTGCCAGTCCATTGTAGGTCATATGGAAGGAAAGGACGAAAATAGATAAGTAATAACAAAGCAGTGGAGTCTAAGTTTTGAAGGGCTCAGTGATATAGGGAAACTGTGCATCGGTTATTCTGGAGCATATTTTTGGAAAAACAGGAAAAAGATTATTTAAAATCAAGACTTCAAGACTATAAATAATTGGAATAATTCATAGTAAGTGGAATAATTGGATGGTGACTTGAGGCAGAAGGGAGGAAAAGTTATTGGATGTGAGGATCTCAAGGAACTGAGAGCCCAGCACATTGTGTGGCTCATCCACACAGTTGTTGACATCACCAGAAGCAATGAGAGAAATAGGCATGAAAAAAACACAATGAGCCAATATCCAAGGCATGTGCAGACTCATGAGGAGAGTGCCTAGGATGTGGGTGTGTAGATGAATGAACTTCAAAGGGCTGATGGAAGATACCGCAGGATGGTCCAATTTCAAACACACTAAGAGTTTGAAGGAGAAAAGAATAGAAATTAGAGTAGAAAGGCAGAACAAAGATGATGCCTCCCCCCTATCCTCAACCTGAAGTGGCGTATGGAGTACATGAGCTGTAAGAAGAAAAAGTCTCTACTCAAGAGAGATGCAAAGCAATGAGCCAAGTCTCCCTTAGGGCAAGGAGAGGAGGAAGGGGAAGTCTACTCATAATGAAAGGTTGAGAATGTTGGAAGTTGCTGACCAAAGGTCAGAGTTCAGAGGGCACAATGAGGATGAGGAGGGATAGAAGGCTGGGTCAGTTTGAATAGTCTGAGAATGGGATGGCCATGAGCTTGTGCTTCCATCAGGAGAAGAAAGGGCTTCCTTGGTGGCTCGGTGGTAAAGAATGCGCCTGCCAATGCAGGAGACGTGGGTTCTCGCTCTGGTCTGGGAAGATCCCATATGCCTTGCATCACAACTATTGAGCCTGTGCTCTGGAGGCCAGGAGCCACAACTCTTGAGCTCATGTGCTGCAACTCCTGAAGCCTGTGAGCCCCAGAGCCCATGCTCAGCAACAAGAGAGGCCACCACAATGCAACGAATAGGAGCCACTGCCCATCACAACGAGAGAAAAGCCCACGCAGCAGTCAAGACCCTGCACAGCCAAAACTAACGTAAAAAGTTTAATGGAGAAAAATCTCAATATCATGAGGAGGGGTATGATCAGACTAGGCAAAAAGGCATATCAGTTCAAGTCCTGCCTCTGAAAATCAACCTCCAGGACCCTGGAGGCTGCCTCCTCTCTCGCTGGTGAGGCCAAGTGTGTCTGAAGACAGACTTCTTTCAAGGAGGTGATACTGTGTGTAAAGCAGTCATTCTCAAGCCTGATTGTGCAGCAGAACCACATGGGAGCTTTAAAAAATTCCTGATGCCCCCATTGCACCTGGGCCAATAAAATCAGAGTCTCTAGGGGAGGGACCAGACAGCAGCATTTTTGAAAGTTCCCCAAATGATTCCCATAGCAACCAGGTTTGAGAAGGTGGATTCCCCTCCCAAAGATTCTGAGGTGTGACCTAGGCATGAGGGTCATTGAAAGCCTTTGTGATGATAGCTATTACTGTGATTGTTATATTGTCCTCATTCAGTTCCCTTACACCATCACAATGAGAAGGAGGAAAAGGAATTATCTTAATTTAAATAGAAAAAAAAAACAAGGTTATTCTAGAACTAGAGGAAAGAATCCCTGGTATTCTGTCTCAGATTAACTGTAAGAAAAACTAATTGCTTATGTGAAAGAGATGAAATAGACACAATATACTTTAATAGATGTTCAATTTTATAACACTCATTTAAACAGCAAAACAGAAGGCTTCACAATCTGAGGATTCTTGACTATATTCATTCAGACAACAGTTAAATAGTTTTCATAATGTTTATTACCCATTCAATTCACCACTTGGAACAATATTTTAAAATTTTCCAGACTATTACTGGGAGCAAGCAGATGATTTTTAGATAATAGTAATTAAAACTGACACTGATTACATTAAAGAAATAAAAAGCTGACACTGACTGAGTACTTATGATATGCCAGGCACTGTGCAAATATCACAAATGGTCTCCTGTAACCCTCATAACAATTCTATGAGATAGATATTTATTATTACCCCCAATTTATAAATAAGAGTCCAAAGTCTGGAGAGCCTACTTAACTAGCCTGATCTCAAAGAGCTATAATTGGAAAGTTATGGATTCAAATTAAAAAGTCCATGTGGTCCCAAAACCTGTATGCTCTTAACCACTGTGTCGTCCTGTCTACCTACAAGATTCCATACGCCATAAAAGGGAATTGAATTGTGGGCAGAGATGGAATTAGCCTCTGAGAAAAAGTAGAGACATTCTCTCTTACTTGATAGAATAAAAGAGGAAAAGGGTAGCCAGGGGAAAATATGTAACGGAACTTGAAAGTGAAGAGGAAAAAATGCAAAAATTCTAAAATTTATAAAGACATCGCTACATTTTCTAAGTGTTTAGCACAAAAAATTATATATAGTATAAACTCAAATATACATGTTGATGACTAAATACTCTTTCAATTTTCATTGTATCATTAGACAAGAAATCTTGATGAAAATAATCACTTTGTCAAAGAGCTTAGCACTGGAAGCCTTTTGTTCATTTTTAAATTGTTATATTTATTATAATCATAATACATGCATTAATTCTTTGAAAACATAAATATTAGGAGGAAAAAGAGAAAGAAGTGAGGCAGGGAGGAAACAGTCTTTCTTCCAGTAAAAAGCCAGTTAACAAATGGAGAAGGAATGATAGAATAAGAAAATCACTATTTAGCAAAATATTATAACTGCTATAGATTCAGGAAAGAATCATCAATAGCGCTTAAACTAACAGGTAAAATTTAAAGGAGGAAAGAATATTGACATAGTCCCAAATTATTTATCTATTTTATACATACATATATATATATAGTTGCAATGGGTTGGAGAGTAAATTTGCAGTGGAGAAACACAGTGATACCACCTTCAGCAAAATATTAAACTTAATGTAATCAGAAGGGAAATGACTGTCTCCTGATGTGGTGCAATGAGAAGAACTCAGCATAACTTCTGTGATATTCTGCCAAAATTGTATGACCTAAATTATGGGATAATATACAAAATCTGAATAAAGTCTCTAGATTAGAAAATATTATTCACAGTGTTAATTTTTCTAAGATTAATTTTATTGGAGTTATGTGACAGAGTTCCTTGTTTTTAGGAAATACATTCTGAAGCATTTGGGAGTAAAGAGGCATCTCTCTTAAATGGGTTCAGAAAAAAATAGATGAATAAAGCTGAAGTAGTAGAATGGTAGCAGTTGGTTAATCTGGGTGAAACATATCAATGAACACTTTGTGCAATTCCTGCAGCTTTTCTGTAAGTCTAAAAGCAAGTTTTATTTGAAAAAAAATTTTTGAATAAGACTCTAAGGTAATTCACAAGCAATTTAAATATCTACCAAAACAAAGTTGCATACTCTTTAAAGACAACAATCTAGACACTCAACAGTGTAATAATCACAATAGCTAACATCCAATATAAAATTACCAGATTTGCAAAGATGCAGGAAAATGTGACCCAAA